>JADRCH010000248.1:539243-569289 GCA_019843965.1 Rhynchomys soricoides | reverse complement strand
CTCTCTCTCTCTCTCTCTCTCTCTCTCTCTCTCTCTCTCTCTCTCTCCCCCTCTCTCTCTTCTTAGTTTGTTACAAGGAAACCTGGGGTCCCTTTCTGAGTTCTTAGTCTCAGTAATAAAACAACTTAGAAGTGGACTCAAAGACAATTTTGTTGGAATTTAAGGGGAAAACTTGCCAGCAGCTGTCAGGAGAAGAGATGGAGAAAAAGTCACACCTTCTAAGTTGGGCCAGGAATAGGAGACTTTTTTTAACGTAAACAATTTTCATGCCGTCTATTTGGATCATTGTTTCCCCTTGCCCACATCCTCACAGATCCCTGCCCTTCATCTCCTTTCCCACCCACCCTTTCCCACCCACCCTTAAGTTCTTTTTCCTCTCTCTTTAAAACAAACAAATAAGAACAAAAAACCACGCACACAAAAACCACATTCCCACAAACCCCTGGGAGGGGATCTCAGATAAAGCAAAAAGGACACAAAAAGTTTCCAAAAATACCATTGTGTTCACTTTGTGTTGGTCAGCTACTCCCGGCACCAGAAATATGGTTCATATTCCCAATGAAACTCCATTTTTAAAAGGGGGAGGGCTAGAGAGATAGCTCAGTGGTTAAGAGCACCACTGACTGATCTTCCAGAGGTCCTGAGTTCAATTCCCAGCAACCACATGGTGGCTCACAACCATCTGTAATGGGGTCTGATGCCCTCTTCTGGTGTGTCTGAAGACAGCGACAATGTATTCATAGACATAAAATAAATGCTCATCTCTCCAGCCCATAAATAGATTTTTTAAAAAAGCAGATTTTTTTTTTTCTTAAATAGCAGATATCAGCTGCAGATAGCTTCTGGATTAGGAGTGGAAGCCCAAGTTCACTTCCTCCTCTCAGTGCTGGGGCCCTGTCTGGCTTGAACCTGTATAAGCCTTGTGCCTGCTATCACAGTCTGTGTGAGTGCATCCATCCAGCTGTGTCTGGAAGACATTATTTCTTTGCCATCACCCATCACCTCTGGCTCTTGCAATCTTTCTGCTTCCTCTTCTGTATAAATCCCAGAACCCTGAAAGGAGAGATGAAGACATCCCACTGGGACCTGAGTGCTCCCGAGTCTCTCGCTTTTTGCACACCGTACAGTTTGGTAGGATTTTTGGAGATTTATAAAATATATGATTTCAAGATGCTTAATCCCAGAAACCCAGGCTGACTTGAGCATTTACGACTTGGGTTGTTGTTCTTATTTCAAGACAGGGTTTCTCTGTATAGCCCTGGAACTCACTCTGTAGACCAGGCTGACTTCGAAATTACAGATCTGCCTGCCTCCACCTTCTGAGTGCTGGGATTAAAGACATGTACCATCACTGCCTGACTTTTCTGGGTGACTCTCACATTCAGGTTAAGGATAAAGCAGCTAAGGTACAGATAAGGCATACCCAGTGCCTCTCTGGGGATGGAATGAGGCATACTCTCAGAGGGGGGTCTTCTGTAAAGCACTGAAACCACCACCAATGGCTTCACATCCTGCTCACCTCTGACCCGGAGCTTTAGAGGAGAGGCAGATTCAGGAGTGTGTGGTATGTGCATAAGTACATGTGAATGTGTTCTTGGAAAGCATAGGGAGTGAGGGGCTCCAGATGGAGGAGGTAAGTAGCCTGGTCCACTGCTGTCAAGACTTGGCTCCTCAAGGACCTGGCTGTTTCCTTAACTTCATTTAGCTTCTTGTAGAAGTGACCTGTTCCAGCCAGGTAGTAGTGGTGCCTTTAATCCCAGCACTTGGGAGGCAGAGGCAGGGGGTCTACAGAGTGAGTTCCAGGACAGCCAGGGGCTACACAGAGAAACCCTGTCTCAAAAAACCAAAAAAAGAGAGAAGTGATCTGTTCCAGCCTGCCCTGACTTCTAAGATGGTGGTGGGCACCCTGGGATTAGAACAAAGAGCTCAGTTGGCATCTTTCTTATTCCTGCTAATCCCTTCCCTACCTCAATGTCTGAGAAGCAGAAGAGGTTTGAAACAGGGCAAAGGTCACCCAGCTGATTCCAGCCCAGGTCCTCAGATCCACTGAACTGCTCTCTCCCCAAGACCATGAGACCTCCCTCTCCCTTATTCTTATGCTTAGCAGAAGGAACCAGGGCTTAGCTAGGGCCTCTGCAGGTCCTCAAGTGGGAGCAAGTACAGGTCCTGCTTTGGCAGGGAAGAGTACGTGGGAAGGGAAGAGGGGAAATAAAGTAGAGAGCAGGATTAATGACATGGCTTCAAAAGCTAATAGTGCATTTACCAACATCTCCTCCTCTGACTCTCCCATCCCGGGGAAGCACGGCCACAACGTGAGGCAGCCTGTCTCTCTGAGTCCTGGTCCAGCCCCTCTGAATATCTTTACCTCCCTTTATTTTAGAGGCTGTAAGAAAGCTTCTCATGGCAAGGGAGACTCTTCTACACCCCCAACATCCTCTGGAGATGACCCTTAGATGCCAGTACTTCTGGTCAAGCCTGTGCTATCTCCACAGCTGTCCAGCTCAATGGGAAATGCCATATGTGTTGGTGCTTTGGGGACCTATGCCCCCAAAGCCCTGGCACTTTCCAGTTTCTTTCAACCATCCTTATCACATCACCTCTCTCTCTCTCTCTCTCTCTCTCTCTCTCTCTCTTTCTCTCTCCCCAGGCCTCCTCTCTAGAAGCTGACCTGGCGCTGGATTCCCAAATAAACAGTAACTAATTGGATTAGGAGCTGATAATACTGTTGACCTTTCTTAATGTCTGCTGGCTGTCTTTCCACCACACTGAGGCTTAATTGTGTAGGGTGGGAGAAGGGTGGGGGACTTCCAGGAGTGAATCCTGACCCCTGTTAACCTCAGATAAAATGGGCTCAGCGTCTTCCCAACTGCCTGTCATCCCCCATGGAGCTGCAACACACACATGCTCCCAGTCTCATCAAATAATTACACAGATGATACACACATGCATAGGCATGCATGCAGAGATGCAAAGGCTCCCAGAGGCACCCTGAATCCACACATGCGCACAGTGGACTTTGAACCTGGATTGCATGCATGCATAAGTCCCACTCAAGTGATATACGTACAAATTTGCTTATATGATAGACAAATACATTCATATGCACAGTACCACACATTTGTAAAATGCAATCACAGAGGTTCATGTAGACAAATATAATCATAAAGATTATGTAAATGCATTATAAATATGCAGATGAATGACCACAGATACTGACACATGAAAGTAAAATATACTGGCAAACACACAATACTCCATACATAAAGCTTGAAGACATCAGGATATAAAATAAATGACACGTGCATGCACAAGCATGCTTACCATGCACATACCTTTGCACACTAGTGCATGTCAGAACCGCCCCCCCCATACATACAGGCAGTTGGTCCCTTCCCAAACTCCAACTCTTTCACAATCTCTGCTGCTTCCATTTTCTATTTGTTTCTGGGAATGTTCTGAGATCCTGAGTTTATGGGTCTCTTGGAGTTCTGGTCCAGTCTCTGTGCATGTCTCCATCTCTCGTTATCTTTGGGGCCCCGTATCTGCTCTCTCTCTCTCTCTCTCTCTCTCTCTCTCTCTCTCTCTCTCTCTCGTTCTGGCATACTGGCTGATAGGGTAACAGAAGGGTACGGGAAGAGAAATGAAAAGAGGAGAATTGGAGAAGGGAGCCAGAGAAAGTGGAGAAGAGGGCCGGGAACTAGGGGAGCGGCAAGGGGCGGGGAGCGCGGGCGGGGGAGGGGCTCCTGCCTGCGCACAGCAGATGTTGCAGCTCCTCGGATGGAGCTGTTAATGTAAGTGGAGTTTCTGCAATGGTAATTAGGAGGGCCCTCATTACCCTGGCGGAGCCGGCTGAGAGCCGATAAAGCCGAGGGGGAGAGGGGCCGACATCAGGGTAATGGGGGAGTAGGGCCATTGAGGAACTGGAGCCGAGCCGGGGACTGCTCTGTGCGCAGCTGGAGCGGGGGCTAGAGGGATGCGGAAGGGGGGCGTGGGCCAGCCCCGGAGCCGAGGTGGGTCGGGACTAAGAGCTGTTAGGCTTTGGCTGCCAGTGCTGAGACACAGAAGAGGGCCTGCAAGGACCAGGTCACGAGTTGGCCCTATCTGCCAGAGGGGCGGATTGAGGAAGGTTCTCACTGCCTTGAAAGCCCAACAGTCTTAGATCTCTGTGCTTGCATTCACCCTAACAGCTGGACAGAGATGGGAAGCAGAGGATGGGTTCTGCTTCTAGGAGGCCTATCCATTGTACAAGCATGTGGAACCCAGGCATGGACTCTAGAATAGGCAACAGGAAAGTTAATGTCCACGTGGAAGGCTCCAGAATGTCAGGTTTGACTGGAGAGGACTAGCAGCCAGAAGGGGAACCATAATCCTCAACTCACGCTTCTTTGGAATTTGAGCTCAGTCCTTCTGTCCTCTCTCTCTCTCTCTCTCTCTCTCTCTCTCTCTCTCTCACACACACACACACACACACACACACACACACACGCACACTTAGGGAAGCACCCAAATTAACAAACTGCTGCTGGCAGCCAGTCCATAGAGCCCTAAGCATCTAGCCTCCCTTCCTGGGGGTCTTAAAGCCAGAACAAGAGAGGCTGGGAAGATATCCACCTGCAGCTGTGCTCCCCAGCCAGGATCTCCCACCAGAAGGGGTCCAGAACCCATTCTGCTGTCTTCACCAACTGGGTATTCTCAGATGAACTCTCCCCACTGAAAATAGAGCTGCCCTGCCTTTGCACTCAACTGAGAGCAGAATGTTTCCCTTTCCCCTCCTGCTCCTGCTGGGGCTTAGCCAGGAGGCCAGGAATCTGCAGCTCAAGCAGGGCAGGGGAATGGAGGGGGTCTTTGCAGGCTACCTCCAGCAGAGGTCCCATAGGCCCCCCCTCCCGCCCTTTTTTTTTTTTTTTTTTTTGAGACAGGGTTTCTCTATGTAGCCCTGGCTGTCTCCATCGCCCCCTTTTATGTCCTTCACACAAGCCCCACTTCAGATGCTCAAGGTCATTTGACCCGGTCAATCTGGTTTACTGACTTTTCAAGGATTGCCTAAGCCCTCCAACACAGAAAGCATAGACCAGACAGAGAAGCAGGCAGATTTTTCCTCCAGGCAAAGGAAAAATCAGGCTTTTGCTGACCAAAACAGGACTTCCCACAAGACTGAAAGGACCTGCCTGGTTTCTTGAAGAGACCTGGGTTTGTAGGGAGGGAGCTCCTAAGCCTGAGGAGAGCCCCAGATCCCCCATCCATACATAGCTGTGTGGCAGAGCAGGGGTTAATGGGGAGAGGCTGCAAGGCTGGAGCAGGCGGTGGCTCCCGCCTCCACCCCCCCAGAGTTGCTGACTCTTCTTTTTGTTCAGCCTGACAGCGAGCACCTGGTGTGCTCCTGCTACAATATTGCTCCTGCCTCTCCCCCCCCCCCCAGGCCCCAGGCTCTCCTCTCCCCCTCCCTGCCTGAGGCAGCCTTCCTCTCTGCCTCCTTTTTCCCCCTGTCCCTCCTGCCTATGGCCTCCCAGGCGCCCCCACCCACCCACCCCAGCCACCACAAGCACCAACCCTGCGGTGTCAATAAACACAACATATGCTGCCATTAATGTGAAAATCGCGCCCTCCACTCCATTCATCCCCTCAGCCTGCCTGCCTGCTGGGGGTGGGGGTAGGGATGGCAGCGGCACAGGAAAGGTCAAGTGGGAACTATTAACTACCCTCTTTTTCGGTCTGCTCCATTCCCTTACCCCTGTGTTGAAAAGGGGGGGGGCGGGGACAGAATTTGGTTGAGGGTTTCTGAGACACATTCTTTAGCTGCTCCCCACCCAACTCTCCCATAGAGAACCGTGAACATCTTCCTCCTGCTGTCCAGTCACCTACAACTCCAGAGGGATGGCAGGTGAGACCTGAGGCCCGGCAAGGATAGCCAAGTGGTGATGGCAGAGAGAGTCACAGGGGTCCAATTCTTTTGACAAGTTAGAAGGATTCCCCCACCACCTCAACTTCTCGAAACTTGTGTCAGTCTGTCTACCTAGTTCTAAAAGAGGAACTTAAACTGCATAGGTAGGCTTGGGCTTCAGGAAGCCATTGTGGAGGGAACCACATACTTTAGATGGCCAAGGAGGGAGTGGCCTGGCCTCAGTCTCCTCAACTAAATCACCAGTTCCAAGACAGCAGGGAACAATAAAGATAAAAATAATATAATAACAAGAGCTAACATGTGTTGAGGGCTTATTTATGTACCAGGCATTGTGCTAAGCATGTTACAGGCTTTATCTAATTTGTTCCCCCTAAGACCCCTATGGGGAAGTTACAACTGATAGCCCCATTTCACAGCTGAGGAAAACAGGCTTTGTAGGGATAGCTATGTATGATATGCTTACAGAACACCTGGTCCTGGGCAGAGACAAGGCCAGTGACAATGAGGGGTCAGCATCATTATTAGGGCTACCTTACAAAAGAAGAAAATGACTCTTGGAAAGGCTTAATAACTTGTCTCAAGTCGCAGCCAATACTAAGAACGCAGCCTGGAAGCTGGGTCTGTCTGATGGCCAAAGCTTGTGATCTCAACCCCTCTATAGTCCTGCCTCCTTTTCCTGCTTTTCTCTACCTGCAGGAGCTTCGGCACCACGCCCCTCCAATCCACTTCATTTGGGGTTGGAACCGCAGCAGGGCAGCGGAGAACTGAAAGCCAGTGACTAGCCTGAGCCCAACTCCTCCCTTGCCCTATGGTCACTCCTTGCTACCGCTGAGCTGTGCCCATCCAGCTTTTGTCCCCATTCGGAGGACTCACTGGGAAGAGGCAAAGTGCCCCTTTAGGCTCCCAGAGCACAAAGCCATTGTGCTTGGCTCTGCAGCTCCTCACTTCTGAGACTCCAGTTGCTTTATTGATATTAACCTAACCCCCACCACTACTTCCCCACTCGCCCTGGCCCAGTCTGACGGGCAGAAATCTGCTGCCTGGGCACCACCCTGACCTCTCTTTTCCTCTTTCATTATCTACTCCAGGGCACCAGGGAGCCAGCACCAAAATTAAAACAATAACTAAGCCCGAAGTGGACCCAGCAGCCCCCACTCACAGCCCCTGGGAAGGGAAGAAAGGCCACAAAAAACACCTGGAGAGGAGAATAATCAATGGAGTGGGAGGGGTGACTCAATCCCAAGCCAGGACCCCTACCTGTCTTAACCCTTTCTCTCCTGCACAGTAACTGGGACACCCTCATGTTAGTCCCTCTCGCTCATCCTATATATAAAAAAATCAGCATCAACTGGCCAGGCATCAGCTCGGCCATTTAGTACTTTAGGATTCAAGAAAAAGAAATTGAGACTATGTAAGGCCCCCAGCAACCCATCCTTTGTGGCTAAGATCCCTAAAAGACCCCAGTCCTGCCAAAGGAGGAAGTTTCTCTGTGGGCAAATTCTTGGAGGATTTTCTGATTACTTGGTGATCTGCACTAAATACTTGATAAAGTATACTGACATATTTTGTCTTCACGGCAACTCATGAACTAGGCGATGGTATTGTTCCCACTTTTCAGATATAGGAAAGTCAAAAGACTTATCCTTGCATCTGTCAGCTACAGAGTGACAGGAGCAGGTTCTAAGGCTAGCTCAGTGCTCTGTCTCCGGAGCCTCGGACTTGGCCATTTTGCTGAGCATTCTGCATAGATCTCTCCAGAGTGTTGTGGAGCCTGGCTAAACAAGGAGGTCTAATTCAGAGATACTCTAGTTCCTCATTTCCCAGGTTATAGAATAGGACCCCTGTGACCTGTCATCTCATTTCAGAGTGGCCAGCCAGAAAGCAAAGAGGTGGAAGCAGGACTAATTCTAGCATTGCTAAGGGCAGCAGAGGGGGCCTGCTGTAGCTGAGGTCAAGTGGGGGGCCAGAGAAACTTGGCAAAGTTTGTTCTAACTGAAGGTGTGTTTCCTCAGACAGCCCCACCAGAATGTCTAGGGACCAGAGGCTCCAGCAGAGGGTGCCATACAAGAGCGAGGAGACAAAGTTAGTGGCACCAAACTGTCCTGTATACTGACTTCAGCCTCAACCATCTTAGCTGCCCTAGAGAGAGACGAACCACCCACAGCAAGCTTCCTCCATCCTTCAGCAGGGTCCTTCTCTGCTCTCCTTCGTCTGTACTCCATAAAGGGCTTCTTATTCACTCTATTATCTTATCCCAGCAAGGAACAAGCCCTTGTTCATCTTGTTTCTGCTGACAAGGATGGAACTCAAGGCGTTGTGGTAGGGGAAAAAAAGATCAGAAACTCCAAATATGTGCTTATTACAGCCAGGCACTGATCCTAAGGACATTGCCTAAAATGTCCCCACTAATTCTAAGAGGTAGGGACCCCTATTCGACAAATGGAGGGAAAGAGGTTTGAGCTGGTAAATGGCACAGCTGAGATTTGAAACCAGGCAGCACACCCTTATAGAAGTCTACGTTTTTCCGAAGCAGAGAGAGAGGGGGAGAGGGAAAAGGAGAGGGAGAGGAAGAGGGGGAGGGAGAGGGGGAGGGGGGAGAGAGAGAGATGAGGGGAGAGAAAGATGGGGAAGAGAGAGAAGCTTTTAAACTTCCAAATTCTTTTGTTTGTTTTGTCTTTTTGAGACAGGATGCCTCTACATAGCTGTAGCTGTTCTGGAACTCACTAGGTAGACCAGGCTAGCCTTGAACTCAGATCTACCTGCCTTTGCCTCCCAAGTGCTGGGATTAAAGTCATGTGCCATCACAGTTAGCTTCAAACTTGTCACCTATGGACATCCTTGCCCATCGCTGCATTCCTATAGGGCATGGCAAAGTGGGGCATGCACTAACAATACCAAAGGAATTCTGAATCAACCCAAGACATCAGAGGACTGCCTGCCAGACCCCAGCACAAAGATAGGTATTTTCCCTGATCTTAACAATGGCTGGTGTAGGTTCTAGACTCAGCTACACTGACTGCTAGCCAGAGGTTCAGTGATACCAGAAGCAGGTCTGGTCTGCTCCTTAAGCCTTTCTGGAACCCTCTCTTCATTTGTCTCCCTAGACTATATGAGAGCCAGTGTTGGCTTCCTTAGTTAGTCTTTAGGGCCCTCAAATATCTACCTCCATAGACTAGTCAGCATCCTTAGGAGCCCTCAGGGGCCACTCCTCCTCCAGTGTAGGTCTCAGTTGTGCATGTCAGCCTGCAGCATATGGTTAGGGCCAGGTCCACCCTTCAAAAGCACAGCTCCCTCACCCTGGCCCCTTCTGAGTTCAAGTTGTCCTGGAAGCCAGAAGCCCTCTGCTTCCCTCCACCTGTCCCTGGTCCCATCAGAACAGACATTTTGCTGTCCCCTCAACATAAGCCCTTGCTGCTTTGTTCCTGACATGAGAGTTTCCTCCAAATCCCCACACTGCCTTCTGTGACCCACTTAGAATCCTAACTCCACGGACCTAAAATAGAAAGCACTCAACGCAAGCTTTTCACTTCCCGCTACTGCTGAATAAAGCTTGCCTCTTAGAAAAAAGAGATGGAGCCACCAACCAAAGTAACAGTCGCCCACCTATTTGAAATGTTTAACCACCATTCATTTGCCCAGGCTAACACTACTTGCCCCCAGTGATAGCAGTTCATGCGGCTCTCTCCTAGTATGTGTGACTAGTGTGTGTGTGTGTGTGTGTGTGTGTGTGTGTGTGAGAGAGAGAGAGAGAGAGAGAGAGAGAGAGAGAGAGAGAGAGAGAGATAGATCTGGGGCATTGATCTGGCTCCATTGATAGCTGATTGTTTTTACACGTGACTCGGTTGCATTCCTTAAATCTCCGCCCTTCTGCACGGTTTGCATGACAAGCAGCCAGAGGCCTCAGTGGGGAGAGGTCAGTCACCTCTGACCAGGATATAATTGGAAAAAGAAGGTCATTGCCGCCTTTGCTTCTGGGGCAGATCGGCTTCGTTCCATTTGTGTCACAAGCTCTTGCCAGCACATATTCTCAATGACATGGAGACAATGGCTGTGCCCCACAATGGAACCCACAGAGATGTGCTCAATGTGACACAAACATACCACAGGCCCACACTCACTCAGGGCAGGCATGTACACTGTCACGCACACACAATAGGTGCTGTCAATAAACACAGACGACACTGATGACACACAGGACGAGGGGTACCCAGTGACATCCAGACAGAGAGAATGCACAAAGAGAAGCATAAAGCAATGCTTACCCAATGACACAGATACCCCACATTTACACGTTTGTGACATGGGCACAGTCACAAGGGCAAATACCCAGGGCTGAGCTACCATGCTGAACCTAAACAAACAAACAAACAAAACCCCAACATATCAGTAATGGTTCTCTTTAGGTAATACCCACTTGGGAATGTATCAGAATTAAATGGGGGAGCTCTGACAAAGTACATGTTTCCAGAAACCCCTGCTGGCACTTAGACACCTCTTACAGTTAAGGTATGTGAGTAAATCTATTTGTGTTGAAGGAACCACATCGAGCAGTTCTGGCAGAAACAGAGGCTGGGAATCACTGATGTGCTACCACCATTATGCTTTCCTCTTGATGGTACAGCTTGTTGGCAGGGATGCTGGGCTGTATGTTCTTTTCACAGTCCAGGAAGGGACAGGCTCCAAGCTGAGGAGAAGAGGGTGATATGTCAGTGACCGAGAGATTATGTGGTCAGACAATTTCCAGGAACCGAAGGAGTTAAAACTGAGCTTCTTGCCATTGATCCTTAGCAGCCTTGGCTGGACTGGTTAGCGCGCATACAGCCCGCATTGAAGGACCCTTCTCGTAGGGACATTTCCAGGATTCTATATACTGCTGTCAGAATGTGAAGACCCAAATGCTATACCCAGGCCGAGCTGTCAAGTAACCATTGGCTAGCCCCAGAATCTGTGACAGTCTTTGGGCAAAAAACTGCTTCAGGGTCCCAGGGAAACCAGACCTATACTACAGAAAGTCAAAGTCTCCTATTCCTGGGTAGGGGCGCCGCCCTTACTCCCAGCTGCACCCTAAGGCCTCTGGAAGAGGGTAGAGGACGTTGGCTATGCAGGGGCTATGCATTGGAAGCGACAGGTCACAGCCTGGACGGGGAAGCGCTTAGATCCCCTTGGCGACCAACAGGGTCGCGCCGCCCCCTGGCGGTTCCACAGCACAGTCGAGGTCGGAGAAGCCAGCGGCTTGGGGGTCGCACAGCTCAGAAACAGGTTCCTCCTTTCTCCCTTCCAGGGGTCGAAGGATGCTGAAGAGATGCCCCCATGAGGACCGACTGTACCGTCCTTCCCTTTGACCCTCCCTCTGTCCCCTTCTTTATTCCTTTCCCCCTCGTTCCCTCTCCATCTCCACTCTTCTTTCCTTCTTCCTCTCCTCTCCCTCCCTCCCCCCCCTCCTTCCCCCCCCCCCCCCCCCCCCGCCCGGCCCCCCCCCCGTGCGCCCCCCTGGCAGTTAGCCCCCTCCCTCCCGTACTATTGTTCCCCTTCTATGACCCGAAGCTGACCGTGCCCCCCTCCCCGCCCCCCTCCCCCCCCCGCCGTCCCCATTCCCCGCGGCCCCCTCTCTTCTCCCCTCCCTCCCATCTCCAGGCAGTCCTGGCCTGAGATCACCCCCCAACACTCCCTCTCCCGCCCCCCAGTCCTCAGCGGGCTGTGCCGAAGTCTCGCCCTCACGAAGGACAGGAACAAATGTAATTAAAGCGATCTGCAAGGGGGATACGTCCTAGCAAGCAAGCGCTAGCGGGGGTCCCAGCGGCCAGCGCGGGGCCCGCCACCTCCTTTCCTCCCCGTCCCTTCCTCGCGCACCCCCCAGACCCCCCGGAGCGGGAGCATTTGGGTTGAGCGGCGCCTGTCCTATAAATCCACATATAATTCTCGCCTTTCCTGTTCAGCTAAGGAAAATAAACGTGTAAGGCTGTTTCTGGGAGCCCAGCTCGGGGACCGCTCTAAATTCTCCTCTTATTGAGTCGAGGCTGGAAATCATTCAGCTCGGCGGCGCGCCCCAGATCCCCCCCCCCCAACCTCCCTCCCAGGTCGCTGGGGTCCGGGCCCGCGCCTGCCGCGCACACGCACGCGCGCACACGGAAGGCAGGCGCTGGGTATATAAATATCTCCAGCTCTCCCCATAGCCGGGCAGATTTATTCCGCTGCCAAGCCTGCAGAAAATTGACTTGTTCATGGAGGCGGCTATTGACACATCACCGGGGGGAGGGTTAGGGGAGAAAGCAGTGGAGCCGGCGCCCCTCCATTATACGTTAATGTAATCAGCAGTGTGCGAAATGACTGCGCGGAAAATAGCATCACTGACATTTATATTAGAGGATATTGATGGCAGGAGCTGTGACCGCATCACTCTGCCTCCCGTTTCCACGGATTGACACAGGAGCCTCTTGTTGGCTCCATCCACGCTTGCCTCCCCTTCCCCTCCCCCTCCTTCCCTTCTCTCTTCCTCTCTCCACCCACTCTGTTTCTCTCCAGCTCTCTTCCTCTCCGCGTCTTACCCCCACCCTGCTTGTTCCCTCTTCTGATCATTCATTTTCCAAATAATTCTTGAGTACCTACTGGGTGCCCCTCTCAAGGGTCTTTGCGCCTGAATTTGCCTAGGTTGATCTCTCTTCTCCTTACTAGGCTTTTGCCCTCTCTCTCCCGCCTCCCCAGTTCAGCCTCCCCTCCCCCCTCTGCCTTGGCTCGATGGCTGGACCGCTGCTGTCACAGCAGATAGATAATTGAAAAATGGTCCTCACCTTTGCAGCCAGCAGGAGTGGTTCAGGCGGTAACCGCCGGGGTTACCTACTCCATCTCTCAGGCCCAGGCTCCAAAAGAGATTCTGAGGAAATTGGATTTTACATGGATGTTTTATTCGGGAAGAGGCTTTAGTGTATATAAATACAGGCAAGGACGCCTTGGCGGGAAGGATGAGTGAGGCCAGATGTTCTGCTCTACCTTCCACCACCTCCAGGTTCAGAGGAGGCAGGCAGTCCTTAGGCTCTGCTCTGGGTCCCAGATCTGAACATCCATGCACTGCCCATCATTATTAGGGACAGAAAGAGGTTAATGCCTCTCAGCAGCTCCTCCAAGGTTGTCTTGGGAATACAAGTGTCTTTGTCAGGGCTTTGCTAAGGCACGATACAGGGAAGAAAGAAAGGAAAAAGACCTTCAAAGAGAAGTTTGAAGGCTAATTCTCTCAGGAAATATTTATGGAAACTTTACCTCTGAGTATTGTTTTGGGGTACAAGAGTAAGTGGGTTAGGCATAGCTGTTGTCTTCGGGAACAGTCTGCTTAGGACATTGTGGAAGCTCGGGCTACAGGGGGAAAAAAAAGACCAGCGAGGTCAGGGGGCCGGGAACTGACATTAAGATTTCTTCTTTGGGACCTGATCAGGAGGGGAGCTTGGGGAAAGAAGGGAGGAAACAGAGCATGCTGGGAGATGGTGATTCCCTCCAGCATACCTAGGCCTGAGTAGCAGAACATCTAGGAGCACTTGGTTCTCAGCAGTCACCGAATCTGTGGGTTAGTGCACATCCAAGGTGGAAGCCTCTGGAGGGCAAAAATGATGCACCATCAAGAATCCAAACACAGGGTGGGAAGAGGACCTGAGTGAGCAGTGCTTTGGGGGAGGTCTAAATGGGAGGCACAAGGACAGGTAGACATCAGAAGAACCCAAACATGCGAGACCATCCACATGGATGGTTACCTTGGCTTACGGTTTTGGACAATCCAGTTCGTGATCAATTGGCTCTGTTGTTTTGAGCCCCAAGGCAAGACAGAAAATTTTGACAGGCGTCTGTGGCAAAGCAAAAATCACTCCCTTCATAGTGGGGAAGCAAGAGAAAGAGTTAAATCCTGGAGGTACAAAGCTTGTCCAGTGCGCAGAAGGTTCTGGGTTCAATTCCAAGCACTGAAGGAAGAAAGAATGAAACAAAGCAAATTGGGGGGGGGGTGGTCATGTGAGGAGAAAGGAGGGGAGGCAATGAAGGGATGGAGGGAAAAAGAAAACCAAATCTCCTTTGTAGTCAAGACACCATCCCCAAATTCTACTGGGTATAGTATCTCCTGGGACTTTAATACATGGGCCTTCTGAGGGTTTGAGATACAAACTACAGCAGTGTCTTAGTCAGTGTTTCTATTCCTGCACAAACGTCATGACCAAGAAGCAAATTGGGGAGGAAAGGGTTTATTCAGCTTACACTTCCATGTTGCTGTTCATCACCAAAGGAAGTCAGGACTGGAACCCAAGCAGGCCAGGAAGCAGGAGCTGATGCAGAGGCCATGGAGGAATGCTGCTTACTGGCTTGCTTGCTTCTCCTGGCTTGCTCAGCTGGCTTTCTTATAGAGCCCAACACTACCAGCCCACAGATGGCACCACTCACAAGGAGCCCTCCCTCCTTGATCACTAGTTGAGAAAATGCCTTACAGCTGGATCTCATGGAGGCCTTTCTCAACTAAAGCTCCTTCTCTGTGATAACTCCAGCTTGTGTCAAGTTGACATACAAAACCAGCCAGTACAAGCTGGAAGGAGTAGAAGCTGGGCGGGGCGAATGTGTGTGCTTAGAAGGGATTCTCCAGCACCTGAAGCTTCAGTTGCAGTCACAAGCAGGGTTTTTTCCACATGTTGCCTGATCTCTGATATGAGTCCAAGAAATGGAGGGATCATTGCCGTTCTTAAGAAGAGGAGATTGTTTGAGCACTTGGCTGAAGGACTGGAATTGAGTGGTGGACCCTGACACAGACTGCTCACTGGAGAGCTCCTCCTGAGCACAGGACAGACAGCAGCTGTCTTACCATAGCCACATCACTGAAAGCTGGACCGACTGCTCTCCACCCCCAGAGCCCCCACCCCTAAGCCCCCTGATCTCTGCCACATCGTTATGTTGTTACATCATCAGCTTTGGGGCAGGACAGGTGCAGGATGGATCATAGCCATCCTCCCAGCTGCTCCCACACATCCCAGGCACTCCCAGATGGCATCCTGGGAACTCCAGTCCAGCTGTATGACGGGAGTAGTCTGGGGTAACTAGACTCCTTCTCTGAACTCTCCCCACCTGATCCTTGTCAGCATTTTCCTCCTCCTCTAAAGATTACAACCATCTGCCAGCTCGGTGCAAAGCAGTATTTCTTTTCAGCTGTCCAGGAGTTAGGCTTTTCTCCTTATCTTCATTACCTGTGCCTCCCTCAGCCTCTGCCCTCAGAGAGCCACAGGGAAGCGTGCCTTCACTCTCCAGCCCCCCCCCAACCCCTGTTTTTGTTTTCTCTTCCTGTGACTCATTTGACATACAGACCCTAAGATTCCTATTTAAGAGGCTGCGACGGGTTGAATATTTGTGCCTCTCTAAAATCCTCCTTAAAATGTAATCTTCACTACAATAAGAGATGGATGACTAGGTCTTAAGAACCTGCCTTCATTAATAGAATTAATGTCAGGGGCCAGAGAGATGGCTCAGTGGTTAAGAGCACTGGCTGCACTCCCAAATGTCCTGAGTTCAATCCCCAGCACCCACATGAGGGCTCACAAACATCTGTGATGAAATCTGATTCCCTCCTCTACTGTGCATGAAAACAGAGCACTCATGTACATAAAATAAATAAATCTAAAAAATAAAATTAATGTCTTTATAAAGGGCTGGAAGGAAGTCAGGTGGTGGTGGCACACACCTTTAATCCCAGTGCTTGGAAGGCATCGGCAGTTGGATCTCTGAATTTGAGGCTAGCCTAGTCTACATAGTGAGTTCCGGGACAGCCAGGGCTATATAAAGAAACCATGTCTTGAAAACAAAACAAAACAAAAACAAAGGGGGGTTTTGGGGAACCTATTTGTCTATACCCTACTATATGAGGGTGCAGCAAAATGTACCATCTGTGAAACAGAGAAGGAGTCTTGACCAGACCCTGAGTCTTCTGTTAGCCTTGAAAAGTGTGGAGAATACGTTTTAGTTATTTACATTTGTTATAGCGGCAGGAGCAGACTAAGACCTCTCTAACAGGCTGGGGCTAAGAGCATAGTGCATATGTACAATGAGTGTGTGTGCATGTGCCCACACTGGGGCCCTGCACATCTAGAACACAGGGGATATCACTTTTAAAGCAGTTTTGGTTTTTCTGTGCCAATCAAATTAGGAAACTCAATTGGGGCTGTAACTTAGTTAACAGAGGGTTTGGCTAGCATACGTGAAGACCTAGGTTGGATACTAACACAAGTGCACACTTGCTAACCTCAGGTGAAGGCAGGAGAACACTCCAGGCCTTATGAAGATAGACTTCTAGGAGTGATTCAGGATCATCTGCCCAAAAAGCTATCAGATGATCCAGGGAATGGGCTTTAGAAAGAGCTGGAAACGGAAACATAAAGTCAGCCATTCACAGAGGCTCAGAGCTCCTTCATTCCCTTTCCCTCCTTGAGAGGCTGGCTGGAGACCCAATTCAAAGGATAAGGGACCCATGAAAGCAGCTATACTGTTTCTCAGAATGAAGGAAAGTTGCCAGGAGCTGGGAGGTTGAAGGTCTGGATAAAGATCCAAGCTTTACAGAGAAACTCTCCCAGTCTCTGCATTAAGGCTGCTGTTAGCTGTTTCGTTGTGATTGATGCCTAGCTTCTCTGCTTTCAGGTTCCTCACCTGGAAAGTGAAAATACTACAGTCCAGTTCCAATGCTTCATAGCCCTGGCTGTCCTGGATCTTGCTCTGTAGGCCAGGCTGTCTTTGAACTAAGAGATCCACCTGCCTCTGCCTCCCAAGTTCTGGGACTAAAGGTGTGCGCCACCACTGCCGGCCAGTTGTAATTTCTATAGTGTTTGGAGAGCTGGACTTGGGAAGGAGTATTTATTTCAGGGCTGCATATTCAGACTTCTGAGATGGATAAAAAGAGTCAAATGTACTGAAAGTCAGCAGGGCCTGAAATCCCTTAAGGGACACTTGGAGTCTGCTGTGACCAGACCAAGTGCAGAACAGTAAGTCAGCCCAGCTGAGAGACTGAAGAAAGGCAGGATAGATCACCAAGCACCTAAATTGGCTCTGCCCTGGGATCCAGCCTGCAAAGCCCAGGAGTGACGAGAAGAAACTCCAATTAACAAGATAGCTGTCAGTCAATCGCAATGGCAGGAAATCTGTGCACTATTATGGTCTGTGCTTAGGCAAGGAATATCGGATAGGAAGTGAGGTTCTGTGCTTCCTTTCTCCAGTTTCTTAGTAAGTTGCCTGCTTGAGAACACAAATATCACTGCTGTTAGAGTGGAGGAAGAATCAGGGCACCCCTGGTGGTAGAGTTGTGGTTAGCAGGGGCAACACCTCTTTAGAGGGACTGGGTACAAGAGTATGAAGCAGGTGGAAGGAGCCAATGGGGGTAGTGAGAGTAATGGAGACACCCCACCCCCATCTTTACTTGGCAAGATGAAACAGAACAAGCCAGGAGGAAGACTTGGAGCGGAAAATCGCCTTGGATGATGCTCCCCAGAGGGAAAGGACTAGAAGCCCAGAGTCATGGGCAGCCAGAAGCCAAGCAGTCAGGGAAAGAGAGGTGAAGAGAAAAGGTATCCCTTTCCACGGATGTGCCTTGGTCCCTGACCAAGCAAAGGGGGTCAGATTTTCTGTCTTGTCCCAAGCCCCTGCATCTGCCACCTTGTTTACCTCATGTCTATTTATAGTCATAGGCTCCAAGCCTGGTATGGGACTCTGCGATTTATATGACTATAAACTTCCAAAGGGCACTGAGTGCTGGCAGGACAGGGATAGGGACAGGGGCAGGCCTCCCACTGTCAACATGCCTACCCTCCCACCTACACTGACCTTAAACTGCTAAAGGACAAGCGGTTCAAAGACCAGACCCAGAACACCAAGCCAGGAGCAGGAAGCCACTTTGCTGGTTTGACCCTTCTTCCCCTGAGTTCTGGATGTGGAGTGAGCTACAGATGCCTTAGTCTGATCTCTTCACACACTTGGGAGCATGTAGGGAACTTCTGTGTGGTAGAGTGGTTTCATCAGATGGTGACTGAGTCTGAGCGACTCTAGACTTCAGAGGAGGAAGAGGAAATGAAGACCTGCAGCCCAGGCTCCACCTGCCCAACCCACTAACCAACGGGAAGAAAGATGAATTATTCTCATGGCCTCCTTCTCCAGGTGCCTTTGGAGGCCTGAGCCAGACCACACCTCACTCAGATCAGAGAATGGTTAAGGCCCAACTAGAAGACTCTGAGAACAGCTCCTTGCCCAGTCTTTTTCCCCCTAGGAGACAGCCCTGTTCAGCCCCTGGCAGTCTCTCCACTTAATTATGTCTCCCTCTTTATGCTTGCCCACTCTCCTGCTCCTCAAGTGTTTTTAGGCCCACTGCTCTTTGAACAGGTGTCTAGACTGTCACTTCTCCCTGCCCAATCAATACTGTGCACGCCACACTCCAACCCTCACCTTCCACTGGTCCCTACTGGATCTGTCATATGAGCATTAAAGCTGGGTATAGCTCAGCTCTTTGTCTGTCTGTCTGTCTGTCTTATCTGTCTCTCTTTCTGTGTGATGTGACAAAAATATAGATAAAATGTTATTTCTGGATGTGTCTGTAAGGGTGTTCCCAGGGGAATGTTCACTTTTGGTCATTAGGATTCTAGAAGGAAGATCTGCAGTCACTCAGGTGAGGGGGCAGCATCCAATCCACTGAAGGCCTGGATAGAACAAAGAGCAGAAAAAGATCAAGTTCTGCCTGCCCTGGGATGTGGCATTTCTGGTTCTCCAGCCTTCAGACTCCCACCAGTCAGTCAACCCTCTGGTTCTCAGGACTGAGACTATGCCACCAGCTCTACTGTGACAGCTCCCAGCGACAGATCTTGGTACTTCTCCGCTTCCATGATCTGTGAGCCAATCCTTCACAGTAATAAATCAATGCCTCTCTCCTTCCCTTTCTTTCCTCCTGCTCTCTCCTCTCAGTCATGTTTGCTTCTCTGGAGATCCTTAATTCGGTGTCTAAACTCAGGGAGAAATCCAGCAGCTGGGTGGGGCAGGTATGATGAAGAGAAAGAAAGCTGCATCAGGCAGGAAGAAGGGCGGAGCTCCCCTCCTGCCCTCTCCAGAGGGAGGCAGCAGAGGACCATGGGAACTGCCCCATCCAGCTAGCAGCACACGGTTCCTTGAGGTCCTCTATCCACTATGGAGCCCATATGGAGGCACTCATGTGGTTTGAAGTTTTCACACTTACAGTCCATTTCTCTGATGAAAAGATATCTTGGGAAAGCTGGCCTGTTTTCAACTTAGTCTCCAGCCCCCTCTGTTTATTCCTGAGCAGAGATTTCATTCATAAACAAACCAAACAAAAGAAACCCAAATCCAAACACACTTTTGTCTGCAGCCCCTTCCTTCCTTCCTTTCTTTCTTTCTTTTTTTTATTTTTTATTTTTATTTTATTTTTTATTTTTCGAGACAGGGTTTCTCTGTGTAGCCCTGGCTGTCCTGGAACTCACTCTGTAGACCAGGCTGACCTCGAACTCAGAAATCCACCTGCCTTTGCCTCCCGAGTTCTGGGATTAAAGGCGTGAGCCACCACTGCCTGGCTCCTTCCGTTCTTTACACTTCTTAGCTCTCATCATCGTGGGGCCTTTTGGTGACACCAGCCTGGATAGAGCCAGTCTAGCTGGTTTGGTTTCTCTGTGCCCCCTGGGTCATCACTATGATCACTATTTTTAGGTAGAACATACCCAATCTTCCTAGGGAGTTTTACTTCCTGGTGTCTCTCCTCCACTCCTATCCAAACATTTGGCAGACTCACTTCCTTGGGTCCAGGAACTCGGTCTGGTCCTGGAGAGGCCCAGGAAGACAGTCCTGTGTTCGAGAGTCAGCCAGCATTGGGCAGTGATGATGCAGAGGACTTAAATGCCTCAGCCTAGAAACCACATCCTCCCCGGGGCGGGATGTGGCACTCTGGTCCCTCAGTCTGATTGGAAATTGGCCTTGGGAAGATCAAAGACAGGTAGAGACAGAAGGTTAGGAGGGAAGAGGACACGGGCAGGGAAACATCTCAGTTGTTGGCGTAGTCAAGGAGCTAAAGGCTGTGAAGTTAGGCTCTGGGGCAGAGATCATCTCCTGTTCAAGACTGGGGTGGGATAGGGACAAGTGGCTTTGGTTTGAAGCCAAGAGGGAAGTAAGACTGATCAAGTTTTAGAGAGCCAGGGAGGAACTTGGAACTCTAACCCCGGGCAGAGCTGTCAGGACTGTGGATCTGCCCTTGGTTTAGTAGAGTTGAAACCTCAGCAGACCAGAATCCTTAGCCAGCCAGGGACCAGCATAACCACAGGAAAGGCAGCTCGGGAGATGGGAGTGGACTGACCTTATCTCTCTCACTGAGTCACCTGTTATTTGTTCCAGAACCCAAGATGGAGGGTAGGTAGGCATATTCCCAATCATCTGGCCTAGCTCTATTTTACAGATAAAGGGAAATGTGTAGAAGGTCTTTAGTCCCTGCTGCTGCCACCACCACCACCACCACCTCTAGTCATCTACCAGCCTAGTTCTCAGACCCAGTTTGACCTCGTCCCAAGGAGCTCCCAGCTGATCTGCCTGCCTGCCCCAAAAGTCTGTCAGAGATTGGACCTCATTGTGCATTTTGCTCTATGTTCAGTCCTGCCAGGGCTGTATGACAGACTGGGAACCCCCCTCCTTTTTCCTTCTCCAGATTGGGGTTTCTGGGGGGGTGGGGCGGGGCTCCTTTTGCAGCTTGTGATGTTGCTTTCCATTACAATGCCTTTTCCACTGCCTGTCTGTCTTTCTCCTTCAGCTACTGTCCCCACTCTTCTTACCCCCTCCTGCAACTGCTGAGATGGATCTCTGAAGCTTCAAGTTTCTGGGGTAATTGAGTTGTGCTCCTTGGTCAAGCTGGGGAGGAGGCGGTGGCTGCCCATTGGTCTGGCCCTCCCCCAGCTTGCTTAGCCCCGCCCACCATGATCCAGCAGCGAGCGGGGAGTGACAGGGTGCTTCCTCTTCCCCAGCCCAGCTGCTTTCTCCAGCTCCCCGACTCCCCCTTTTCCCCCTCCCTGCTCCATCTCCTGCACAAATCACATGGTGACAGCGCCATCCAACCTTTGGGGAAGGGTTTGTAAATGTGTCTTCCTTAGCTCTGATCTCCAAATTGTTCCTTTTATTGCATTTGTCACGGTGGAGATTAAAGTCCCTGGGTGGCCTGCACTACAAATCACAGAGTCTGCTCTGGGAGCAGCTGCAGGTTGGGAACCGATGGAGGGGTCTGAGCCCTGTTCCAGGGTGTGCGTGTTCCCCGTGCGTGTTCCTCACACATTCCCCGTGTTCAGTGTGAACTCGTACCTAAGAACAGAAAGCTGCCCCCTCCCCCGCCGGCATTGCCATTCTGAACCATTTGTTCCCTCTGTAGCAAATGGTGACTTCTTCCTCCAGGCTGTCTTCCAGGATCCCTCTACCACACCAGAGGTTGGGGAATAACGCAGTGGTAGAATTCTTGGCTGGTGTGTTGGAGGTCCTGGGCTTAGTTCCTAGTGCTGCAAGAAAAGGGAGCCAAGGTGAGCTGTTCATGTTGGTCTGTTTTCCTCTCGTCTGTTCCGTCAGGCATGAGGGAAAGCTACGCTCGCTCGCTTGCTGCAGAGATATTTTGCTCTCTTAATGGGTCAAGGACAGCCCAGCAGCCAAACACCCTGTGTCTAAGTCCCGTAGGCACCGCTGACCCGTCCTTGTCCACATCTCTCACATCCTTTCTTTCTCATCCTGGACACAACTGGATGCATGGGAGACACAGCTGAGGAGCCCAGAGGACAAAAGCTCCTTTATACATGCACAAAACAAAACAAAACAAAAAAAACCGGTCCCTTTCCTACCCTTATGAGGTGGGCTTCCTGTCTGTCCCTCATGTACATTCATAACATTCAAATTTATGCCGTAATCTCCGCCGCTCCATATGTATGAGCCTTTGATGGGTGTTTGGGTTTATGGGATGCACCCAGCCCTCCGCTCCCTCTCCCGCCCACCGCCTCTAACCACTGCAAAGACGCTCGTACATAATTGACATCGGCAGATTCTTTCATTATACAAGATTTAGCATCTGCTCGGGGATCGCTCGCTCCTCACTCACTATAGATGACTTTTCCCTGCGTTTCCTATTATCAATTCAAATTAGCCCCATCTCCCCACCCGACCAGTGCAGCGTTTACACTTGACAGTGAGGAAACAGCAAGGCTGTAATGGGCTTCTCAATTATTTAGGCCCAGTTAGGCCAGGACCCAGAAGGCCTCAACAAGGGTGTGTGCTGGGATGAGGTCATCACAGGGAGAGGCTAAGGTAATAACTGCCGGATTTCTCCTTGACCTCCCGATAACCTTCACGCCTCACACCTTGGGGCACCCCAATATTTGGGTCTACAAGGCTGAGACAGTCCCTTACTGCCCCACACTCCCCAGCCACACCATCAGGTGTCTTTACTCAACAGGATCGCCTAATGAACTACCAACATTAACCAAAGAAACAAGAGTCTTTCTTGCCAGTTGGGCCCGCCCCCTCCTCTTAGGAAGTGTTTCTTTAAGGCTTGGTGATGGTAAGAGGTGGTTTCCTAGGACCTCAGAGATCAGTGAAAGGTATTGAAACCAAACTCTGGAGTGCCCCGGAGAGAGAAGGAAACAGGAAAGCCTGAGAACTCAGAGGTGTTGCAAGAGCTTTGGGAGAAGTCAGCAAAGCAGAAAGAGGCTTAAGAGGCCCTTGCTCTGTTCAGACAACAGGGCTGTGCTGAGCTATAATCAGGTCAGTGGTGCTCACTTGCTGTGTCGCTCTGACGAGTACAGGTCCAGCCTCCTGGAATGTAACTCTAGGGCCCAGGGTTGGTTCAGGAACCACTGAGCTCTCTGAAACCCTCGAAAGGCCACAATGCTGGGGAAGAATCTGCAAGTCAGCACCAGGCCTGAGCCTCAGAATACTGCCAACCTCTAGTGTTCGACAGTATCAAACGGCCAGCTCAGCTCCCCTCAGCCCTGGGCTCCTCAGCAACCCTCCCCTCCCCTCTCCAGCCCAGATCAGTTTCTGAGGGAAGTGGTGGGGGAAGTGGCAGGCAGAGGTCTGGGAGGCTGTGGGATTACAAGTGGCTTTCCCATGCCTGGCCTCTGCAGAATCAAAGAATTCCTCCATCTGACTGGATTTACTCTAAGTCACAGGCGTGTGGGACCTTCTTTCCCTCAGCAACAGCTGGAAACAGCCCTAAATATGATTAATTAATGCTGTGAAAAGCCCCGGACACAATTAAGGTGTGTGTGTGTGTGTGTGTGTGTGTGTGTGTGTGTGTGTTGGACAGGGGGTGGGGGTGGGAGCAGGGCAACAGGAGGCATGTAGATTTCCAATTTAGCTACTACAGGAGCCCTCCAAGGAAGCAGAATGACATTTCCCCAGAGACACTTCTTTGACATCCATCCCAGGAAGAGGTCATTTTATCCTGCCTCCCGTTTTTGACAGATTAGTCCTTTCCTTTGTCCCAAGGGCACTGGGCTATTTTCTCTCTGATGGTTGTGTGTGTGTGTGTGTGATAGGTCAGGCAGATGTGACATCTTCCCTTTATAAGTGGAATATTCTCCAAACCTCAATTTCTCTTGCTGATTCTAGGGATGGGGGACATTCATTGTTGTACCATGCTGCTCAGACATAAACCCAAATGGAACATAAATGGGAACTCAGAGGAAGCTGAATGAATGACTGATTAGATTCAAACCTCCTGTGCTAGAAATGTCTCATGATCCCTTCCTCCTCTACACCTGTAAGAAAGACTACAAGTTTATCCTGTGGTCTTTCCAAGCCCCAGATCCAGCTCTGTGTGACTAGGTCTTCATTCTCTAAGGTATGGACACATCTTTGCCTTATCGAGATGTTGGTGATAATCAGTATTATCTATAATGATAAGGGAGGGGGTGCATAGACCATTCTAACGAATCACCCAAAATTCAGTTCTAAATCTCAATAATGTCTTAGGATGTTCTGCTGCTGTGAAGAGATACCATAACTATGGCAACTCATATAAAGGAAAACACTGAATTGGGGCTGACTTTTAGTTCGCAGGTTTAGTCCATTGTCATTTTGGTGGGAAGCATAGCAGCATACAGGCAGACATGGTACTGGAGGAGCCAAGATTTCTACATCTAGATCAACAGGCAGCAGAAAGAGAGAAGGACATTGGACCTGGCTTGAGGTTCTGAAACCTCAAAGCCCACCCTCAGTTAAACACTTCTTCCAACAAGACCACACCTACTCCAACAAAGCCACACTCCCTAATAATGCCACTCCTTATGGGCCTATGGGGACATTTTCATTGAAAGCATCACTAATAATAATAATAATATATTTGTATTTATACTTGGAGGATTTTATATGTGCATACAATGTATTTTTTATTTTAATTGAATTTTTAAATTTTTATATGTATGATTGTTTTGCCTGCATGATACATGAGGTCAAATGAGGTTGTTGGATCCCCTGGAACTGGAGGTAAGGATGGTTGTGAATCCTCATGTGGGCACTATGAATGAAATCTGAATCCTCTGAAAGAGCGACAACTGCTCATAACTTTGGAATTGCCACGCCATCTTGCAAGACCTTACAACATATTTTTGTCATATCTATCCTCAGTGTCCCCCTCCAATCCCACCCCTGCCTTGCTAGACTTCCTGGGCTTTTGTTTTGTTTGGGAGGGGTTGTATTGTTGTTTTGTTCTGTTTTTGAAACCAAGTCCAATTAGTGTTGCCCATATGCCAGTCTATGTGGGGCCATCCACTGGGGCACGAAGAAGCTATAATTGACATCCACAAAGAATGCCTTTAAAGATGCCTTCCACCTTCTGCAGAAGCCGTCAGTTGCTAAGAGCTCCTCAGTTACAGGTGGGGCATTGTGGGCCCCTCTTCTACCTACGATAGAATTTTGACTGGCTTTGATTGTATGCAGGTCTTGTGCAGGCCATCACAGCTGCTGTGACTTAGTCCAACTTCTGTGTTGTGTCCAGAACAGTCTTTCCCATTCTCCAGCCCTTACATTCTTTCTGCCAGCTTTCTGGCGTGTTCTCCGAGCCTGCTTGAGGTGGGGGGAATGATA
This sequence comes from Rhynchomys soricoides, assembly GCA_019843965.1. Lineage (NCBI taxonomy): Eukaryota > Metazoa > Chordata > Mammalia > Rodentia > Muridae > Rhynchomys > Rhynchomys soricoides. Next base: position 544,289 of record JADRCH010000248.1, on the reverse strand, counting down.
CAGAGGTATTTATTTGGGGTTGAATACTCTCAGTCACATATTATCAGAATTTTGACAAGTTAGGAGTCTTTGCATTCACTGCTTCCCACTGCAAAAAGATTATGTGACCAAGTTTAAGAGCATCATAAATCTATGGGAATAAACACCAGCACTTAGAAGGCCATAAATTATTATTTATGGCAGCGAACTGACATGCTTCTGTTTTGCCGAAATGATTCAGCTTAAGAAGAGGTTGTCTGGGTCCTAACACTGATAGCAAAAGACAGAATAGATTGGAATGAGCATGATCCTTCTAGGGTCAGTGGGACATCTTAATAGCCTGGTGTGTTGGCTAGTTTTTGTGTCAACTTGACATAGTCAGAGTCATCTGAGAGACGGGAACCTCAAATGAGAAAATGCATCCATAAGACAGGGCTGCAGATAAACCTTTAGAGCATTTTCTTAATTAGTGATTGATGCGGGAGGGCCAGCCCATGTGGGTGTTGCCATCCCTGGGTTGAGCAAGCTACAAGGAGCAAGCCAGTAAGCAGCACCCCTCCATGGCCTCTACACCAGTTCCTGCTGCCAGGTTCCTGTCCTGCTTAAGTTCCTGTCCTAACTTCTTTCAATCATGGACTACAATGCAGAAGTATAAGCCAAATAAACCCTTTCCTCCCCAACTTAACTTTTGTTATTGTGTTTCATCACAACAATAGTACCTCTAACTAGGACACTGGGTTTCCAGGAGAGCAACTCAGGAAGGTTTGGGGTTGCCCAGATGTTCCTTCAGAAAGAATCTCCATACTTCTTGGTGGAGCACATAACAATGTTTCTGAACTTAAACCACCAGGACTGGAGTCAAAATCTGGGTATCAAAACCAAGGAAAGCCAGGCAATGGTGGCGCATGCCTTTAATTCCAGCACTTGGGAGGCAGAGGCAGGTGAATTTCTGAGTTCAAGGCCAGCCTGGTCTACAGAGTGAGTTCCAGGACAGCCAGGGAACCAAGGCTATACAGAGAAACCCTGTCTCAAAAAAAAAAGCTGGATTGGGAAGGAGGAGCAGGAGGGCCTCTCTGAGGGGTCCCCTCTCTGGAAGATATGGGAGGTTTCTCTGGAGCAGTATTAGCTGTGGGTACTTTGCGGCAGCTCTCTCAGAGGGTAAGGTTGTGAAAGGGATGCTTAACTGGGTATTGGCTCTTCTGCCCTGTGCCTCTTAGGTCTTCAAAGTAGTTAGATTTGGTCCTTAGAGTGTCATCTTAGAAGTTGTCCAGATGACCTAGATCTGAGAGGATCCACTGTTTTAACAAGTAACAAGTAGAGCAGTAGTGCTTTGTTGGGGATTAGCAGGTTCTGCTCTTAGGTTAGCTGCGCCACTTCCTAGCCTTTCTCTTGAGGAAGCTATTTCCAGAGTCTTTTAATTCTCTTCATTAACTCTGCAAAAGAACCCGGTTCTGCAGAGATCTCTGACAACACTCAAGACCAAAGAGTCTCCAGCCCGCTTCTCCCACCTACCCCCCTTTTTTGAGACAGGGTCTCACTGTAGACTAGGCTGGCCTTGAACTCACAGAGATCTGACTGCCTCTGCCTTCCAAGTGCTGGGATTAAAGGCCACCACACCCGGCCCCGCTTCTTAAAATAACTCTTAAGGTGTTCCTTTACCAACAGGTGGACATGATAGTTTGGGGGGAGGGGGAGTGTGACAGGACTGAGGTTTAAGTAGAATATCCCAGTGTGCCCGTGTCCTTGTCCCAATTCCCCTGTTGACATAGTATCATATGTGGTCTAGACTGTGCCTGGGTCATCTACAGCATGAAACCAACATGGATGCTTCCTTGGTGTAAAGTTGAGTGCTTCTATGTTGCCCCAAACCTTTTCTTTCCTCCCGTTGATTGCCAGTGGTTCTCTGGGCCACTCTGGCACAGTGTGGTCAGATATGGTACATAAGACAATCAGATTGCCGCATGACCATGGGTAGCACACATCTGGTGCTTCAGTCCCAGCTCTGAGAGAGTGTGGCTAGAATTTACTTAGAATGACAGGCACTGACTCTGGCTCACAAGGATTTTGTAAGAGGAAAATGGGGGTGCACTGGAAGTTGCTTAGGAGGTTTCTATCTCTGCTACAGGGCATAGACATTGTATCTCTTGGCTGTAACTAAAGTCGGTAGCTCTTGAGGATCCTTGTTTGTTGTTGTTGCTACTCCTTAGCATGAAAACAGTATCTACCAAAGCCTCTGTCCCAGCACTCTAGTGCTGGCCAGAGGCGAGCTGGGCACTCACGCTACCTCTTTCCCCATTCAAGATCCAGTTTAGTACCGTCTAAACCTGCATGCCTAGAATCTGATGAAGCAGGAAATGTTCTGACGTCTGGTTCCTGTTTTGTTAATTGTGCAGCCCTGTTCAGACCTAACCTCTCTTGGGATCTACTTCCTCAATTGTAAAGTATAGGGGGTTTGTGAGGTTTTTGGTTTTGTTTGTTTGTTTTTGAGACAGGATTTCTCCGTCTAGCCCTGAGTGTTCTGAACTCTGTAGACCAGGCTGGCCTTGAACTCAGATTTTTCTCTGCTGTCCAGAGTTCTGGGGCTGAAGGTGAAGGGAAGTACAGTATTAATGGCACTCTGTTTAAAGTATGTAGTGAGTATGAGTCTCTTTATTTATTTATTTAATGTATATGAAGACACTGTAGCTGTCTTCAGACACACACTAGAAGAGGGCATTAGATCCCATTACTGATGGTTATAAGCCACCATGTGGTTGCCGGGAATTGAACTCAGGACCTCTGGAAGAGCAGTCAGTGCTCTTAACCGCTGAGCCACCTCTCCAGCCTGAGTATAAGAATCTTAAGGTCACTTAGGACACTGCAGCATGACTGTTCAGGGCTGACTGTCTGATGTGGGCCACGGTCTCTTCTGTAGTATTCGGATGTGACTGTACCAGCTGCATCCCTTGAATGTCCCCTACAACCCAGAGTTTCTCTAACTGGTTGATGTTCACATTGATGTATCTGCTGGAATTATGGGTGTGCAGCACCACACACCCAGGTTCTCACTATTGGAAAAGGCTGAAACTCTCAGCCAACCATGTGGGCCGGGCCTCGACCAGAGAGGGGCCATCATAAAACCAGGTCTGTCCCTGGGATGCCCCATTCAGGCAGCAGCTGCCAGGAAGGGCTGCAAGCCCTTTATTTGATTTTCCCCATGCCTGGGATAGAGATGGGAAAGGAAGAGGAGGTGGCTTAGATGGAACCAGAGCCTCACACACTCTAGATAAGGGTTCTGTCACTGAACCTCCCACCCCTGTTATCCCAGAGCAGTATTTCATATGCTGCACCTCACAGAATGTTGGCCCATCTAGTGAGGCTCAGCAGTTAAGAACACTTGCTCTTGCAGAGGACCTGGGTTCAATTCCCAGCCCAGCACCCACTTGGCAGCTAACGAGTGTCCTTAACTCCAGTCTCAGGGACTCTAATGCCTATTTTGATATCTGAAGGCTCCTGCATGCATGTGGTACACATGCATATACTCAGCCATATACACAGACATATAACATAAATAAATATAAGTACACCCCAAATAGTGCAAAGGATGTACTTATACTAAGGACTTACTTGTATTTATCAGAAATTGAATTTTATCCGGCTCCTTTATGAGGGCATCACAGCCAAGGTCAGCCCCACCTCTTTCTCCCAAGAAAACCTGAAAAGCTTTGGGGAAGGAGAAAGCCTCAATGTACTGTTGAGGCTTATTCCTGTAATCCCAGCAACAGGGAGGCTAAATCAGGGGAATTTTGCATAGTTAAACCCTGTCCAAATAGGTAAATAACCTTTATCTTTCTGATCTTCATTGTACAGCTTGGCATTAATGAATTCCATACTGTAGGTAGAGGGGATAGTCAAACATATAGTTCCATTAATGTCTAAGACTTTAGAAAAAAAAAAAAGACTTATTAGAGCTACAGAAATGACTCAGTGGTCAAGAACACTCCCTGCTCTTGGAGAGGACCCAGGTTTGGTTTCCAGCGCCCACCTGGTGGGTCAGAACTGTCCATAAACCCAGTTACAGGGGACCTGATACCCTCTTCTGACCTTCTTGGGCACCAGATACATACATGGTACACAGATATGTGTGCAGACAAAATATCCATACACATAAAATAATTTTTAAAAGATAATTATTTATTTTTACTTTATGTGTATGGGTGTTTTGCCTGTATGTATATCCAAGTATGTGAAATACCCAGAGAGGACAGAAAAGAGTATCAGATTCCCCCTGGAACTGGGATTACAGAGGGTTCTGAGCTGTTATGTTGGTGCTGAGAATCAAATTCAAGTCTTTTGAAATATTACCCATCACTGAGCCATGTTTTCAGGGACCTCTTCCCAGGTTTCTTCTTTTCTTTCTTTCTTCATTTCTTTTTTCCCCCTCTCTCTCTTGTTTGCTTGCTTACTTCCTTGCTTTCTAAAGCAGGGTCTCTCATTCTGTAGCCCAGTCTGGTCTTGAACTCACTATGTAACCCAGGATAGCCTTGAACTGTTGTTGTTGTTTTTGTTGTTGTTTTCGAGACAGGGTTTCTCTGTGTAGCCCTGGCTGTTCTGGAATTCACTCTGTAGACCAGGCTGGCCTAGAACTCAGAAATTTGCCTGCCTCTGCCTCCCAAGTGCTGGGATTAAAGGCGCATGTCACCACTGCCCGGCAGCCTTGAACTCTTGGCAGTTCTCCTGCCTCAGCCGTGGAGTGCTGGTATTATTCAATAGTTCTTCCTTCCTCACAGGAAAGCCTAACTCTGAGTAGCCCAGGAAGTGGGTGATGGAGGAGGCAGCTCTTTTTCATCCCTTAGGCCCACTAGTTCTGGCTCAGTACGGCCAGCCACAGGCCCTGGCTCCACCCTGGCTCCCATCTCTATCCTTGGCAGATGAGCTCTGCTGCGCTCTACCCCGGGCTCCATCGCTCTCTCCAGCGCCTGCTCAGGCATTTGCTCTCTTTGCTCCCGTTGGGCTCACATTCCTACTCCCAGCTTGCTTGCTCGGCTTGCTTGGGGCGTCTCCCTACTGAAGAATTATGTTGCATAA
>JADRCH010000248.1:480008-534243 GCA_019843965.1 Rhynchomys soricoides | reverse complement strand
ACAAGAAGTCAAAATTCCTACTACTGGCTTAGAAATGTGTGTAGGTGTGACAGCAGGACAAAAGTGCACAGAAGCACGGGGGTGTATCTGGTGTCGGTGCAGGAACTCCGGAGGACACACAGCATCGGGACATCTTTCTGCTCTCACCTCCAGTCCTACTCTTTGCTCCTTGGCCTCGAGAGAAGACGGAAGCCTCTGGTGTCCTTGAAAGGCTGTGGAGCGGGTAGCATTGGGAAGAGCAGCATGCTTTTATGTTTTTAACCACTAAGCCATCTCTCTAGACCAGTGACTTATTTAAAAAAAATATTTTTATCGTGAGTTGGATGTGGTGGCATATGCTTTTAATACTAGCACTCAGGAGGCAGAAATGGGGACATCTCTGTGAGTTTGAAGACAGCTTGGATAGTGAGTTCTAGGACAGTGGGGGCTATGTAGAGAGACCCTGTCTCAAAAAATGTTTATTGCATGTCTTCATTTATGGGGGTGGCATGTGTGCCATTTACACATATGGATGTCAGAGGACAACTTGTGAGAAAGTTGCTTCGCTCCTTTAAAGGAAGAGCCCTGTCCAGCTCATGAAAGTATGAACCAACCCTTAGGCTTGGTACAGATTCTGTAACATAGCAAAGGCGGGTAAATGTTTGTTAAATGAAGTATAGATGAGCTCTGGAGTAAGTGGTGAAGGGTGTGTGTGTGTGTGTGTGTGTGTGTGTGTGTGTGTGTTTGTCTGTGTGCATGCGTGTGTGTCTGTGTACATGCTTGTGTGTATGTGTGTGTGCATGGGTGTGCATGCATGCATGTGTGTCTATCTGTGTGCCTGTGTGCATTCGTGCATGCCCGTGTGTGTGTGAGTGTGTGTGTATACACATGCATGTGTGTGTGTATTCATGTGTGTGTCTGTGTACATGCTTGTGTGTGTGTGTGTGTGTGTGTGTGTGCAAATGAGGGTGATTGGGAGATTGCCTAGTTGATGACAGTTCTGTCCTAGAAGAGGTCACATGACCTGGTGCTGAATGAGAGCCTTTATCACTACTGATATCCACTTATTCCAGAGTAAGTGACTGGTTTTTGTTTGTTTTTTCCCCTTCCTTTCTTCTTTTCTTCCTTCCTTCCTTTCCTTCTCTTTCTCCTCCTCCTCTTTTTTGCCTTGGACTCTGACTTTCCAATACAATCTCCCCACTCAAAAACAAGATACCCTCAAAAAATGGCAGGCCTGGTGATTTAGAGCTACCTTGTGTACTCCTGTTAAAAAATCTGGACCATCAATACCCACAGCATTTTCCTGAGCTGGCCCCTCTTCCTCCATACCAGGGACATGTACCAAGGAGAGCAACTCTGGGAAGCTCTGCTTGATTCTGAGGGGCTCTGTGGACTCTTCCTGATAAAGCTGGCTCCTTCAGCTCTCCCTCCCGCTACATCCAGTCATCCTGCACTTTAAGGAACTTGTTTCCAAGGCAACCAATTAGTGTCAGGAAGTGAAGGCTGTGACGTCAGAAGGGGTGGGGGTAGGGTGAGAAACTCCATCCCCCAGCTCCCTGGCTCTGCTCAGCATCTGTAGCCTTGCACAGATAGCTCCAGAGCAAGAGAACTAGGCCTTTGCCCTTCAGAGAAGCATGGCTCCCAGAAAAGCCGGGGAGCAAGCCCCGGGGCAGAGTCCTGGCTCCACAGGCAGGGCCTCTACCAGCCTTTCATTCTAAAGGGCTGATAAGACTGTGAACCCAGGAGAAGGCACAGAAGAGCAACAGTAATAGGACCACTGCCAGCCTCCTCCCTGACTCCTGGGAGAAAGTGATGGTAGAACTTTTGATTTTAATACTTTTAAAAATCTATCATTATTGTGAGGAAAGGGACATGTGCCACAGTGCTCTGTGGAGGTCAGAGGACCACCTTATGGAGTCTGCTCCCTCTGTTCTACCTTTATGGGGCTCTGGACATCAAACTGAGGATATTGGGTGATCGCTTTTACCTGCTGAACTATCTGACCCGCCTGTCATTTCAGGGCTCTGCAGGCAAGGCGGAGGAGGAAATCATAGCTTAAAACAGGATACTGTGCTCTCAGGCTTTCCTTGGGAACCTGTTCTTTTACCTTCACCACAATGATGGAAGCTTTGGTCTGTGTGAGGAAAGTGTATGCTTAGGAAGCCAACGAGGACCACACCCACAGAGTGTGCCGGGTATGGTTCATTGACTTTCTTGGTTGGGTTGGGGATGGGACTCAGTAAGTAGAATGAGTGCTTAGCATGCAGGAAGCACTGGCTTCAGTCTCCAGCTCTGTATAAAACTGTTAAAACTTGGTGTGGTGGCTCACACTTGCAATCCCAGCACTCAGGAGGTAGAGGCAGGAAGGTAGGAAATCAAAGTTATCCTTGGCTACACAGCAATATCAAGGCCAGCCTGGGCTACATGAAACCTTCCTTAAAAACCAAATTAAATGAAGACTCAGATGTGTGTAATAGAACTGCAGCAGTTTGAATCTGTGAATCCTTGAGATCATGGCTGTCTTTTTGAATAACAAGTTTGGCCATTGGAAAGGTTATTCTGATAAAGAGACAAAGTATAAAATATAAAGGACCTTGTCCTTGGGGTAAAGCAAGAAAGCTGGGCATTTATCTATATGCTGACCCCTGCTGTACCAGCTGAACAGGGCCGGCTGTGATGATGATGACAATCACAATGTCAGCCTTGATGACCAAAGGCCACAGCTGTACCCCCAGGAACTAAATTTTATACACTTTCATCCTGTGGTGGCCCCATTTAACACACAGGCTAGGAACTGCTCTCAAGTTGGATCTGGAAGCTGACTGAAATGGAGCGTTCTGTGCAAGAATTCTACTATGCTGTGCAGAGGTAAAACTGGGAAGAAAGAGCTGGAGAGATGTCTCAGCATTTAAGAGCACTGTCTGTTCTCCCAGAGGACCTGGGTCTAATTCCCAGTACTCACATGGAGGCTAACAGCCATCTGTAACTCCAGTTCAAGGGGGTACAATGCCCTCTTCTGACCTCAGTAGGCATGCATGTGGCACACAGGTAATGTGGTACAGGCAAAACACCCATACATATAATAATAATAATAATAATAATAATAATAATAATAAGAAGAAGAAGAAGAAGAAGAAGAAGAAGAAGAAGAAGAAGAAGAAGAAGAAGAAGAAGCTTCTAGGAAGAAGCAGGGCTGGGAAGAGGGAAAGGTTAGGCTGTGTCTTGGTCTCCAAAAAGGCCTTAGCCTATCACAAGAGCCAGGATGGCCCTTTGGAATTGTCTTGACCTGGTGAGAAGTGTCACGGGAGGTTGTACTGGGGAAGTGACCATAGGCAGGCTGACAGGTAATGGCAGCAACTGAGAGGGAAAGCTCAGCTGGATGGCACTTGGAGACTTGGCAGCATGTGGGAACCCCCTCCCCCACTGGAAAATGGAGACTGTGACCTTGATGCCTCCCAACCCAGCCACAACCCTCATTGCTCTGGGTCCCAGAGAAGCCTTCCTGACAGATGTGTAGGATTGACCAAAAGGAGGATTTGTGGAGATTATGCTGTCTGTGGCTGAGGGGTCAACAGAGATGAGGGAGCGAGTGGACAGAAAGCCAAGTAATAGGGAGGGGCTGAGCCGTCTCTCTCCCAGGACCAGCCAGTCCATGGCAAAGATCTAGGGAAGAAACCTTGGTCTGACTTCTTCAGAAGGCTGCTGGTTCGGGGCCATCTCGATCCTACTAAGAACTGAGAAAGTCGCTGATGAATAGAGGGTTGAGTGACTTAGATAAGAGGAGAAAGTGGATGATAGGGAATCCACTCCAGAAACACAGGAGGCTGCGTGACAGGAACCCAATGAAAGCTGCGCCGTCTCTGCTGGAGACACCTAAGAGGGCATACCAGCTCCTGCCTAGAGGGACATGGGCTTTCTTATCCACTCCCAGGCCCGTGGTGAGAGTGAGTGACCCCAGCATCCGGTCAGGAGCGCCTAATCCCAGAAGGAATTTTGTTTTATTTTGGTTTTAGCTCTGCCGCCCTGCTTCTCCCCACAGACACATCCCTTCATGACCTTTGTGACTCCTCTGTTAGGTCTCTTGGCTTTGACTTCAAGAGAAAGCCAGGCAGGGGCGGGGTGGGCTGGAGACCCGGAGGGAGCAAGGCCGGCAAGAGGCTGAGCCAGAAGCAGAGTCTGCAAGGTGCAAAGCAATCAGCGGAGCCGCTGGTGAGCGGGGGTCACTCAGTAGTGTGCACATCAGGGTGAAATCCTTTCAGCTCTTCGCCAAACCCCTAGTGAAAGACAATCAGGCTCGCTGTCACCGAGCTAATTCTGTCTATATAAAAGCAGTAATGAAATTCACGGCAGGATTACCCTCTCCATCCAATGGGCCAGCGTCGTGGTGACATATCTCTCTTATTGCCCGAATGTAACACACCATCTAATTTACGTCGTGTAGCGAACAGGAATGAAATGTTCATAAAGAATTGCCGCATCTCGTCACCTTAACTGCGGCCCGGGGCTCTGAGGCATCTGTCAGGGAGAGGAGCAGTTGCAGGAGGAGGGAGGGCGGGCGGGGCTCAGGGAGCTGCCGCCAGGGGCAGAGGCTTCTGTGGGGCGGTTGTTTCTTAATACGGTGAAGTGGAGGCAGTGGGAAGCTGGGGCTAGAACGAGGGGGAGGTCAGGAGGAGAAAGGAGGGGTGCAGGAGCTTTGGGGGAGATGAGGATAAATAGCGCCAGAATGGAGTGGCCTGTGGGGAGTGTTTGGAAGTCTGTGTAGGTCTGAGAGGTCAGAGAGGGAGAGGATGCATGTTTGGATTTGGGTGAGTTGGGGAGATGAATGTGAGCGCCCGAATAACAAGGGGTTGCTTGGGGGAAATGACCTTCTCAGTGCCCCCCAGGTTCAGCAGGGCTTCTGCTCATTTTTTCATTCTCTGGAAATGGAAATCCACTCACCTCTGAAGGCATCGGAGCTGAATGCACCAGGCACGGAGAAGGAAGACCTTTCACAAAAGTCTTCAAGGTACAGGTAGATGCTAAGAGCAAGTTTTACAAACCCCAGAAGTCAGCCGGGGCAGTGATGGAGCACACCTTTAATCCCCAGCCCTGGGGAGGCAGAGGTGGATACCTGAGTTCCAGGCCAGCCGAGTCTACAGAACACGTTTCAGGATAGCCAGAGCTACACAGGGAAAACCAGTCTTGAAAAACAAACGAAACAACAACAAAAACAACAGACCAGCTATGTGCCTCCTTCATCTCCACCTGTAATTGCAGGTCCCAGACTACCAGGGAGCTGAACCTTCTCAGCTCACTGTCACTGTGGAAGACAGAGCTCATCACTCTATTCTCACGCCCCACCTACCCCAAGGTCACTGCCATCTGTTGCCTGGAGAACTCAGTGCCACCATGTCTCTGAACATAAAAGCACTGCAGTGCTTTGAAGTGTCCTCTTGTTCTTGAGAGAGGACCAGAACTTACCTCTCCAGCTTCTTTGCTCGATGCTCATGGTTACAAAGCATGTTCCCGCCATGTCCACCTCTCTTTGAGGTCTAAATGTGCCACACTGGAAGTGACTGGAAGCAGTCACTAGGAAAGACTTGCCCTGGCCATTGCAGCAGTATCAGCCTTGCCTTCACTTCAGCTCCTACTTCAGACATGTTGCACCACGGGAAACCCTTGTGTTGCACCTTGGGAGAACCTTGTGTTGCACCTTGGGAAAGCCTTGTGATTACTCAAACTTGGTCAGCTCCCTATCTGTCTTACTTCTCTGTTGCTGTGATAAAACTTCATAACCAAGGCGACTTATAGAAGAGTTTCCTTGGGCCTGTGCTTCCAGAGGAATAAGAGTCCACCATGATGAGAGGCCAGGCAGCAAGCAGCAGGCACGGTTTCAGGAGCCCAATGCTGGGAGCTCATGTCCTTTACCACAGCAAAAGGCAGAAAGAGCAGGAACTAGCAGTGGCACAGGGTCTAGCTCCAGTGACACAGGTTTTCCAATAAGGCCACACCTCCTAAACCTCCCCAAACAATGCCACAAACTGGGAAATCAAGTGTTCAAAACACCTGAGCCTTCTCTATGCTCCATGAAGGCAGGGACCCAGTCTGTTTCGCTCAATGCTATATTTCCCAGCACCTGGCATAGTGCCCCAGAGGCACTGAGGGTGATGGGTATATTTGTTGAATGAAGCAACAAGAGGCCTGCAGAACCACCAAGTTCTGGAATCCCTGTTCCTCTCTTCATCCATTTAACAAACAACTCATTTTTTTTTTTTAATTAAGAGTATCTGGGTGTGCGTGTGTAGGGGGGTATCACACAGTGTAGGTGTCCTCTGAGGCCAGAAAAGGACATCAGGTTCCCTGAAACTGGAGTTATAGGTGATTATGAGGTGTAGGTGATGGACCCAAGTTTGGATTCTCTGCAAGAGCAATATACATCCTTAACTGTGAAGCCATTACTCTCAGTCCACACCAGCCTTTTCAGTGACAGTGTCAAACATACTATGACCACCATGCTAAACATGTGAGTCCCAGACTATGACAGAAGGGCTCACAGCTGAGAGAGAGAGAGAGAGAGAGAGAGAGAGAGAGAGAGATATTTTGATTCTTCCATGGTTGAACCTATACCAGGCTATCTTGTGCCAGAGAAGAGTCACATGCTCACCCATTGTTAATGTCACCTATAAAAAAATGATGATCCTCTGGGATGCTACAAAATTCTCAACAAAACTCCCCAAGGTACAGATCAGCTACTTTTGGATGGAAATATCAGCAAAGAAAGACAGTGTTACAAAGCTATAAATGGGGACTTGAGAGATGGCTCAGAAATTAAGAACACTGGCTTCTCTTCCAAAGGACCTGGGTTCAATTCTCAGCATCCACATGGCAGGTTACAACTGTCTGTAACTACAATTCCAGGGGATCTGACAACCTTACCCAGATATACATGCAGGCAAAACACTGATGCACATACAATAAATAAATCATTTTTTAAAAGCTATAATTTGAAATATTCAAGAATTTATTGAGTGTCAATTTATTGAGTGTGCACAACTGTGATACTTAGTTATATTATTCTTACCAGAGAGATGGAAGAATTGAAAGTAGCTGAGCTTACACATCTTGCCTCAAAGAGGTCACACACCTAGCACATGATAGCTGCTCACTAGTATCTATTGAGTAAATGAATAGATGGTGTCTTAGTTAGGGTTTTCGTTGCTGTGAAGAGACACCATGACCAGGGCAACTCTTGTAAAGAACAACATTAAACTGGGGCTAGCTTATAGTTTCAGAGGTTCAGTCTATTATCAAGGCAGGAACACCACAGGCACTGGAGGAGCTGAGAGTCCTACATCTTGTTTTGAAGGCAAACAGAAGACTGTTTCACAGGCAGCTAGGAGGAGAGTCTCAAAGCCCACCCTCACACTGGCATACTCTCTCCAAACAAAAGCCACATCTCCAATAGAGCCACTCCCTGGGCCAACCACTTTCAAGCCACCACATATGGGAAACCAATACATAGAAAATGACAGGATATGCTGGGCAGTGGTGGCGCACGCCTTTAATCCCAGCACTTGGGAGGCAGAGACAGGTGGATTTCTGAGTTTGAGGCCAGCCTGGTCTACAGAGTGCGTTCCAGGACAGCCAGGGCTACACAGAGAAACCCTGTCTTGAAACAACAAACAAACAAAACACAAAATAACAACCAAAAAAACCGAAAATGATAGGATATAACCCTAGGCATCCTGGCTCCAAAGCTCCTCGTCTTTTACTATATTCCAAATAAATTAGCTTGGAATCCTTGGGATGAATATTAGAAAAATAACTAATGTTGGGCTCTGAATCTGTATATCCACTGCTTCAGACCTTCCCAGACACACAAGTGACATCTAATATTGGGTTATGGATGGGAGTCCTATGTCCGCTCCAGGCTTGAGCCACTGGAGGTGAGACTGTGCTCACCCCACGGTGCCAGGCTGTGAGAAGCCGTGGGACACCGCCTGGGGGTGGGGGAGCACACACGGTCTGTGGTCTCAAGGACTTCACGAAGCCGCTCCATCTGGTTCTCAGGCTCTTGGGCATCCCAGGTGCTGCTAAATGCCTGGGAAGAGCTGAGAACGGAGTGGGGGCCCACGGGCTGGATCTGGCCTGGTGTCAAGGGGGAAAGGTGAGGAAGATCAGGCTGGTTTCTGCTGGGGACCGAGTCTTTGGCTTGTTGGCAGCTGGCTGGCTTGGTTTGGTAGAGACTGTGGCTGGGAGCGCTGAGAGGCCTCCTACAGGAGACTGGACTTGGCTCTTCAGACAAAGGCCTATTCCGTTGTTCCTCATGGCGGATCCCAATGAAGAGAGACAGTCCATGGTTTTAAGAGTTTATTATCATGGCAGAGAGTGGCAATGAATGAAACTGTACTCCACTTTCTCAGGGAGGGCCTGAGGTTAAGTACCTTTTGCATGGAGGAGTGACTGGGAAGGGGAGTTTATTGGCTAAGCCTCTAGGTTCCTCATTAAAATGAGGATGTCTTGAGGTTACGTGACCACACCTATACCTGTGGAGGGGGTTGGGGCGTTGCCCTTATGTGGCTGATGGTCACAGACCTATGGAGAGCTGTGGCCTGTGTCAGGAGCCTGGGGCCCAGGAGCTTGGCAAAACGCCTACCATACAGTTATCCCCTGCTGGGGACCCCCTACTGGGTTACTGGGGTTGTAAACCTTAGCTCAACCAGAAACCAGGCTTCCTTTCATGGTCCTACAATCTAAAGGTATCAGGTCTGCCTTAGACATGATTAAGCCCACTGCAAAACACTCTCGAAGATGTGCACTTTCTCATCCTGGTCCACCCTTCTCTCCTCTACAACCCAGGCTTGGATTAGCTGATGAAGAGGCCTGCAAAGGTTGGGCTTGGTTATGTACACCTTTAATCCTAGCACTTGGAAGGCAGAGAAAGGTGGATCTCTGAGAGTTTAAGGCTGGCCTGGTCTACATAGTAAATTAGACACAGGACAACCAGGGCTATATAGAAAGACCCTGTCTCAAACAAAACAAAACAACAGAAAAAGAGGCCTTCAGAACATTGTAATGTGAGAGCAGCTCTTGAAATAATTCCTTGTTGAGCTATCTGGTCTTTCCTCAGTAGTTCAGACATCTTTAAGTACCAGGTGATGTGCTAGAGAGATGGCTCAGCGGTTAAGAGCACTGACTGCTCTTCTAGAGGTCCTGAGTTCAATTTCCAGGAACCACATGGTGGCTCATAACCATCTGTAATGGGATCTGGTGCCCTTTTCTGATGCATCTGAAGATAGTGACATTGTACTCATATATATATAAAATAAATAAATCCTTTTTTTAAAAAAATATTCTATTTTTTTGTTTTTTGTTTTTTTTTTTTTTCCGAGACAGGGTTTCTCTGTGTAGCCCTGGCTGTCCTGGAACTCACTCTGTAGACCAGGCTGGAAATAAATCTTTAAAAAAAGTACCATGTGATACACAGGTATGCGTGTTCATGTTGTATGTATACATATGTTCACTTACATGTAAGTTCGTCCTTTAATTTTTAACTTTTTTAAAAAATATGCACTGGTGTTTTGCCTGCCTGTATGTCTGTAGGAAGGTGTCAGATCCACTGGAACTGGAGTTAGAGACAGTTGTGAGCTGCCATATGGGTGCTGGGAATTGAACCCAGGTCTTTGGGGAGAGCAGCTAGTGCTCTTACCTTCTGAGCCTTCTTCTCCAGCCCTAGTCCATCCTTTCTTTAGGTCTCTCCTAGTCTGGTGATATCTCCACTTGAGTTGTAGCACCCAAATCTGCACCTTGAACCTTGCTCCCTGAAGACATCTATGGAGTCACTCCACCTCAGCTTCCTTTCCCACTCACTTCTTTCTTCTGCACCTGGAAACTGTACCTGACCTTCCAGCTAATGCTCACAGAAGACACAGTAGGATTGTGGGAGCCGTGTTTCCTCTCACTCTGAGGATAGCTCTGCTATCTAGCGGTGGGTACATTTTTCCTTAAAGAACTAATGTATAGACGGACCACTAAGGAGATAAACTATGCCTGGCACATAATAACCTCTCTAGTCTTGTTCACCATCAACATTGTTATCATTCGTTCGTCCTTCCTATCCAGAGGGCATCCCTCCTTCCACCCATGGGGCTGAAAGTACAAGCACCCACATCTAGTGCTGCCAGGGAACTGTATGAGGCTTGGTGCCCTCAAAAGCATCTCTGGGGTTTGAGAGTGCCTTAGGGTTTGAGGGTGCCTTACTATTGCCACCCACATCTCACAGGCCCCTGGAAGATTGTATGCATTTGTATTTTTCAAAGTCTGCATAAAAACCTCAGGAATCTCAACACTGCTTCCCAAACCTTAAAGTGCTTTGCTTTGCTGGTGAGGAGGGCAGGATTACACTATGTAGCCCAGGCTGTCCATGAATTTGTGATGCTCCTGGCTCTGCCTACTAAGTGCTGAGATTACAGTGCATGTGCTAACATGCCTGGATCAAATACTAATTTTTTGTTGGTGGTGGTAATTTTGGGGGGGTTGGGTGTAGGGAGGAGACAGTTTCTCTGTGTAACCCTGGCTATCTTGGAACTCACTCTGTAGCTTAGGCTGGCCTCAAGCCTGGAGATATACCTGCCTCTGCCTCCCAAGTACTGGGATTAAAAGTATGCACCATGATCGCCAGGCTTACATACTAATTTTTAAAAAGATTTATTTATTTATATTATGTATATGACTACACTGTCACTGTCTTCAGACTAGAAGAGGGTATCAGATACCATTAAAGATAGCTGTGAGTCACCATGTGGTTGTTGGGAATTGAACTCAGGACCTCTGAAGAGCAGTCAATGCTCTTAACCGCTGAGCCATCTTTCCAATTCTCAAATACTAATTTTTAAAATAGTATTCTGTTTTTAAATAGAATCTCCGATACGGTAGGCTGGCTCTATACGTGTTATATAACTGAAGATAACCTTGAACTTCTGATCTTCCTGCTCCCGCCTCCTCAGTGCCAGCACATCTGGCTTGTGCAGTGTTGAGGATGGAACACTCACCATGCAGGGTAAATAAGGAGCCACTTTACTGACAGTGCTACATCCACAGGTCCAGAGCTTTTCTGTTTGTTAGTTCATTTGAGACATAGTTTCAGTGTCTCCCAAAGTGGCTTTAAATTCACCATGCAGCCCAGGCGGAAAACTTTAAACTTAGAAGACACAAATTGCTTCCTAAACCCATCCTTTGCAGCTAACATCTTTTCTCCTAGGCAGGACAGAGGTCACATCCTGTGGCCAGTACTTACCAAGGCAGTGTACTTGCAGTGATAATCTTACCTCTTTTCCTTCCCTCTCAGCACTTGGTGCTGAAGCTCTACTAACATAGTAAAGTAGACCATTTCTTCAGGTGAGAGCAAGATATCACTCGATTTGGGTGGCTACCAAACATACCATAAGCAGGAGCCAGGAAGAAAGAGAGAGAATTCAGACAACAGTCACACACACACACACACACACACACACACACACACAAATCAAGATTCTCTAGGCAACATCTGTTCTTACAGAGGCAGGGGGCATTTGTTTTAGGGTCTGTGGAAACCTAGGGGTCTGTGACTAGAAGTGTATTAAAGCTAAATTTTATTTGATTGTTTCTGGACAGAGACGGGAAGGAAAGATTATATGAAATGAATCAACTAGATGAGGTTGGCGATGGATTAAGAATTGGTACACAACCCTGCCAATGTGTTCGTTTGACCTTCTTTCCCCCGACACCCAGCCAGACACAAATGAAACCTTGATGGCTATTTCAGCTGCAACCCTATACATCCAGAGAAGCTGGAGCTCCCAGCTGCCAGCCAATCCTGATCCCCTAATCCCAAAGGGACCAGCTGGTTAGAATTCTCAAGGATGACAGATCCCCCAGTGCACACGTGACTTCTGGTGCCAGCACTGTGATCAAGGTTAGACCACTTAACTTCTTTGCGTATGGTAAGCCTTAGCACCAGCCTGCCCGCCTCCTGACACATTCATACCACCCCAGATGGAAGTAAGAAGCAACCTGAAATTCTTGAGAAAGTATTCTAAAACCATGCCTTTCCATTTCCAACTAAAATGACCAGAATAGACTTCACAATGTGGGTGGTCCAGTCAGCTTCATTGTTGAGGACAGCTGTTGAACCTTTGGTCACCAGGACAAAGAAAAGATGGCTCAGTGCCCTTCAGCCCTGCTGCTGACTGTGGAGCCCATTACAATAATGGGGAAGTTAATTGCTAGCCTCATGCTTGTCTGAGGGTTTTGTGAGTACCCCCAGATACTGCATGGCCTAAACCTATATTAGTCGAAAACTACGACCAGCATGCACTTGCGTGGAGTTTGGTATGATAGTCAGGGGTTATTTATGACATAGATGAGGCTGAAAGGATCCTCAGGAAAGAGGATAATTGATAATTTGAAGAAATAGAAATAAATTCTTACTAAGTATGGGTCAATGCCCTTATTTTCCAGCCTTTCACAGAGCCAGGACTTCGATTTGGTGGTCATTGCCTGCTCAGTGACACTAAATTCTCCAGTAATCTGCAGGGATGTGTAATTATGCTGTAGTTAGTGATTGTTCACTAAGTAAACCCTTGGTGTAGTTACCATGTAAGTCAACGGTATTTACAGGATATTTTTTCTGCCTGTAACTCAAAGCCTTACCGAAACAAATTGGAATTGCCTTCTGGAGGCCGTTGTTATAAATTACAGACCCAACATCTGTCCACATCTGCAATGTCTAGACAGCCTGTCTCAGCTACAAGAGAGGAGAAAGATGAACAAACAGAAAGCACGAGAGGCTGAGAAATAGCAGAGGAAAACCCCAGATTCGCAGAGATTTTCTCTTCTGAGGTTCACCCCATGCATGTTGCTCTGTTTCTGAAATGGACCTGAACCCTCAGCAGCCCCAGGCTGAGGTTAGGTGATCCTGCGAGTGCACATCACTTCAAGATGCAATGGACAACATAGCTCTTCTGTTTGGACATTCTCTGCCCAGATGTGCTTTTGGTGGGGCCTAGAAGGTCAGGTGAAATGCTGAGACTGAGAGGGATCAGGAAAGGAGACTCTTGCTTTTCCAAAGTTCCCCAGCCCCTCTCTCCACCCTCTGTCTCCTGACCTGGCTCTGGAGGAGGAGAGGCATCCATTCGCCTACCTTTCTGGTGGTCCCTCTCCTGCAACCACGATAAGGAGCCTGCCCGTCAGCTGAGTGATTGTATTTTTTTACAGTTCCTAGCACAAACCTTCTCATTTATATGTAAAGCAGCCATTAGTCATAGCTCCGTTCCCACACACTGCCTGATGTACAATCACATTTTGCAGCGGATGAATCTTTCCACACAGCTGCTCTGCTATGAATAATCCGTCTCCAGGCCCATAAATCAGAAAAAAATCATGCACCTCGTTCGCCTGATCCTTACACAAAGTCATATATTTTACATGAGGACGAGCTAAATATTCATGAGTCTTAAAGTCTTTTTCATGGGCACTTGTTGGGGTTGTTTTCCACTATTGGGGGGGCACCAAGGTGGGAACAAGGGGGTTTTAGAGAGGAAGAGGAGGAGACAGAATCTGTCTCTCTCTCTCTCTCTCTCTCTCTCTCTCTCTCTCTCTCTGTGTGTGTGTGTTGCATATTTGAGAGAAAAAAGAAGAGTGAGAGAGATTGGATCCAGCTATCTCTTGTTCCAGGAGTAGTGTGGGACAAAAGATGGCCATGTAGGTTCTTAGAAATATTATAAATACCTACTTACCTGAGCTCCTGACTTGCTCTGGATTGGGAAGATGGCCTCCCTGATCTTCAAGGTCATTTTATGAGCCTTTGCCTTCTGACCTGTGGAGCAATGAATTTGACCTTTTTCTGTGGGCAGAGGATGTAGAATTTGGGGTGGGAGGGTAGCAGGGGTGCGGGTGGGATGGGGAGGGGAGATCAGCAGATGTAAAATAATCCCCTCAGATGCTAATGCAGCCTACTTGGCTGGCTTTGGTGACACACCTGTAATCCTAGCACTGGGGAGAGTGGGGCAAGCAGAAGGTGAGTTAGAGGCTAGCCTCAGCTACATAGTGATTCAACAAAAAAGCCTCCTGCAGAGCCAGACCCAAGCCTTTAACAACTCCACCCCTCCCTGTGTCTCTTCTCCTGTCAGGGAACATTGACAGTGGCTTTCCTGATCCTTAGGGCTGGCTTCTCTTTCTTTTCAAATAAGAAATTCTCCCTGGAACTCACCTTAAATGCTTTCCCTCCCTCTCAAACACAAAACTTGACCCTCCAAGAATCCTCTTCCCACTAACAGAAGTCAAAACAGGAGGCGGTCCTTGCGTGGGTGTCCAAGCTGCACACTCCGCCTCTCCCTCGGTGTCAAATCCCAGCTCTGTGCTGGTGGGTGCTCTTTCATTTTATCCTGAGCATTTGTTCTCGTTTGTCTGTGGCGCTGTCTGTCTGACTCATCAATGCCGTGGACTGCAGTGGACATGATGATGTGTCTTCACTTCCCTTCAAAGGTGGTAAAAAAAACCTTCCTCTTGGTCTCACTGACAACGTGAAGAACGATGTGGAGGCTGAGATTTCCCAGACTTAACTGAAGATCTGGAAACACCTAAGTACTCACAGTCTCAGCTTTCTGAAGATAAAGACAATGCCTGGGTTCAAGGACTGTCCTCTGAAGAACGGTTTGGAAACTGGAAGGATACCTCTTTGGTTGGTTATCCTTTATAATCTTGATGCTGGGGCTGGCAATGCAGTTCATTCTGGAGAGTACTTGCCTGATTAGACTGCAGAGGAAGCTCAAGGCCAGTCTGGGCAATTTAGTGACATTTTGTTTCAAAATGTAGAAAGAGCCACAGGGGTGGTGGCACATATCTTTAATCTCAATACTCTGCTAGCAGAGGTGGGAAGATCTCTTTGAGTTCAAAGCCAGCTTGGTCTACATAGTTACGTTTCAGGACAGCCAGGTATACATAGTCACACACACACACACACACACACACACACACACACACCTGCTAAAACTTTTGTTTATACAGAGACTCCCTGCTACATTCCAGAAATTTGATATCCTTGAGCTGTGATCCTTTTCTCCTTGGACCCCTCTCCGGAGTGACCCCTCTCCGGTTCCTTTTTCATTTCCTGACTAATTCTTTTAAGACTAGTCAGTTGAATAAGAGTGTGAGATCAATAGCCAATGGGGAAAAGAGACAAGCACCACCCGAATTAGACTAAAAACCTAGTGTGCTTCCAGCCTCTGTTTGCCTTCTCTTCCTAGCATTCACTCCTGACCAAGAATAGAGTTCAGACTCTTCATTGAAATAGTGCTCTTTTTCTCTGTGACCCTGTTATTTCTAACAGTCCTAGTACTACAAAACAAACAAGCAAAGTCACTTCTTGTGCTGACTATCTTTTACAACCTTGTGTCACTAGAGAAAAGAGAATCTCAACTGAAAAATCATCTCAATCAGATTGACCTTTGGCCTTGACTATAGGAGATTGTCTTGACTGATTATTGATTTGGGAGACCCCAGCCCACTGTGGGCAGCACCATTCCTAGGCAGGTGGGCCTGGACTAAACAGGCCTAACAAGCCAGAGGGAATAGGGAAAGTGTTTGTCATCAATTTTTGTTTTTGCTTTTGAAACATGGTCCCTCGGTACAGCCCTTGCTGTTTTGGAACTCTGTGTAGACCAGGCTGCTTTGAACTCACAAAGATCTGCCAGCTTCTACCTCATGAGTACCGGAATCAAAGGCTTGTGCAACCACACCTGGTTGGTCCTTGGTTCCTGCCTCCAGACTTTCTGCCCTGACTTCCCTCAGTGATGAACTGTAACCTAAAATGTAAACTGAAACAAACTCTTTGCTCCCCAACTTGCTTTTGGTCCCAGTGTTTATTCTAGCAACAGGACACTTCTCTAACAGATGGACAAACCAAGGTACAAACTTGGCAATGACTTTTTCAAAGATTAATCAAGAGGTGAGAGTAGGAAGCCACAATTATATCTTATTCCTTTTGTGAATTTTGACTCTGGACATCAACCTCACCCCCACCCCCACCCCCACCCACCCCAACTTCAGGGCCATGGTCAAGTTTCTCCCTATTTCTGTAAACTTGCAGGCTTGCCCTGTTTGGTTGTCCCTTGCTCCTTTCCAGCTTGAAACCCACTTTTCCTCCTGTTCAAGGAACATTAAGTCAAAGAACCGCCAGAGAGGAGGGAAGAGTCCAAACAATCACAGATGGCAGACTGAGAAAATTTAATTTAAAGTCATTCTTTATTATCCAAAATATTAAAATTAAAGCTATAAAGCCCAAAGGAAAACACAGATTAAAACCCCCAATGTTTCACAGTCTCTTCCTTAGGGGGTTCCCAAAACATTGAGTGAGAATGCTTTTGAAAAGAAAGCAGGGGTGCTCGAGCTAAGAGCCAGCTGTAGATCATTGAGCCAACCGCTCAGCGACTGACCCAATCAGCTTCCCTTAAAGCCAAACACCAACTGTTTCATATGCAATTAATGATTGCCCTGGCAAATTAAAGTGCATCAAGTCGTCACAGGCATCCTTGAATGACAAGGCACACAACAGTCACAGGTATCTCGTCCCTGGCATCTCCATAACGATATTACTAGGCTAATCTGGGCTTGGAGATTTAATTCTGCAGAACGCCATGTGCTAAATATTTATATTCATAAAGGGCTGGAAAACATGTTCACATGCTACCTCTTGGCTCTCCATTTATCTGGACTAGGCCTGGGGCTCACTTGCTGGGTCTGTGGTAGAAGGTAAAAAGCATCAGTTGATGTCATTAGAATCCCACTGTTTCTGGTCCCCAACTTCACGCCTCAAAAGGGCTTATTGCTGGATTGGGTATCTGGAGATACTGGGAAAAAGAGCAAAGCCTCTGTCTTCCCTGGAGATGCCAAAGTAGCAAGTCCCTTCATATTTCAGGGCTAAGGAAGGGGCAGCAGAATGGATAAACATGTCTCTTGCTCATTCTTTGGTGCAGAAAATCAGAGTACACAGGGGGAAAGCAAACATCATCTCAGTCATTCTTCACAGATCTCCATCAGAAATATAGCAGATGTCTGATTTGGGGATGTCACTGTGTTTGAACTATAAAACTGAAGAATAAGGCCTTTGTAAATAATCGTAAGTTAGCCGGTGCTGATAGGAAGGAAATATGTTTTGTCTCAGTTTCCTTCCAAATTTGACTCAGTCTCCTCTACTGAAGCTTGAGTCTGAGCTATGCCCTTCAGAGCACCCCAGCATATAAGGTATGGACCCTACAGGGCTTGGCTGAGCCTCTGCTCTCAGGGGATTGCCAGCATCATTTGTGACCATCCAGACACTGATTTCCTCTTCCCATTGGCATTTTGAAACCCCACTGTTCAATCCAGTCCCCTCTGCCATCTCTCTCTCCCTGGCAGCAAAAGCAGATGATGGAGCCTGTCTGTTTGTGCACACCAGGTCTTCAGTAGCCTTTCCAGGGCTCAGTATACTATAATCAAGATGGGATCAGCTAGTAAACATTACATTTGTTGCAATCTAGAAAGATTAACCAGCCTTGAGGGTTTTATGGCTATGCTTTACATTTTTCAATCTCCTACAATTAAGTTAACAACAAATAACATTAACAAATAAACTGCCAGCCGGGCAGTGGTGGCGTACGCCTTTAATCCCAGCACTTGGGAGGCAGAGACAGGCGGATTTCTGAGTTCAAGGCCAGCCTGGTCTACAGAGTGAGTTCCAGGACAGCCAGGGCTACACAGAGAAACCCTGTCTCGCAAAACCAAAAAAACAAAAACAAAAACAAAAACAAAAAAACCTGCCAGATCACCGACTGAAGGTCAGTCAACAGGAAGAGAGAATGTTCGGCAAGCCTGGCCATGCATGGCCTGCCATCAAGATTCACCTTGAAGAGGGGGATATAGCACAGTGGGTAGAGTGTTAGCCCAGCATGCATGAAGCCCTGGGTTCAATTCCCAGCACTGCATAAACTGCATGGTTGTATGCACCTATAATTCCAACACTCAGGAGGTGAAGGATGGAGAGTCAGAAGTCCACAGTCATCCTCAGCTACTTAATAAGTTTGAGGCCAGCCTGGGCTACATAAGACTCTGACTCAAAACTAACTAACTAAATAATCTTGCTACCAAACAGACAACACGGCATCCAGCCTGTGTGTTCTAGAATGTTGGACGGTGGCTTTCTCAAGTTTCTTGGGTGCAGAGGGAAGAGGGATAATTTTTGGTTTTATTCCTAAAAACAGTGAATAGGCATGGCAGCTTGACTCCTCCCCTGCCTCTCCATTTGAGGAATTTCCCTGGCTTCCTTGATTTCTCGGGCTCCTACTGGAGACAATTCAGAAGCAATCACAACTCATCGTGAAGCACAACTGTGTCAACTCACTCATTAATTTGGAGTCACAAGTCCTACAGTTGGACATGGTGGTGCATGCCTGTAACTCTAGCTCACAGAGGATGAGACAGGAGGACTGTCATGAGTTCAAAGACAACAGGAGCTACATAGTGAGGTTTTGTTTCAGAGAGAGACAGAGAGAGAAAGAAGAAACTGAGACCTCAAGATGTTATAATCAGTTGGAATCAAAGGTAGATTCTAAACTCGTTCTTTTAATCATAAAATGGCCAAATTGTTAAGAGTCCAAACAGTATCTAATCTATAGAAGAGACTAAACTTGTGTTGTTTTGCTTCTGGTCCTGGACTTGAATCCAGGGTTTGAACGTGGAAGACAAAAACTCTAACCTTAAGCTATAGTCCCAACCTTCTCTTTACTTTAATTATGTCTCTATATAGTTTTTAAAAATGATTTATTTGGGGCTGGAGAGATGGCTCAGCAGTTAAGGGCACTGACTGCTCTTCTAGGAGGTCCTGAGTTCAAATCCCAGCAACCACATGGTGGCTCACAACCATCTGTAATGAGATCTGATGCCCCCTACTGGGGTGTCTGAAGTCAGCTACAGTGAGCGTGGCCAGAGGGAGAAGAAAAAGTGTCCGAAGATAGCTACAGTGTACTTATATATGATAAATAAATAAATCTTTAAAAGAATGATTTATTTATTTTATTGCATTGGTGTTTTCTCTGCATGTATGTCTGTTTGAGGGTGTTGGATCCCCTTAACTGGAGTTACAGACAGTTGTGAGATGCCATGTAGCTGCCATCTCTCCAGCCCCTTTACTTTAAATTTTATTGAAGGTCTTGTTCTTTTTTGTTTGTTTGAGACAGTATCTCACACTGTAGCTCAGGTTAGCCTAAAACTCACTATGTAACCCAGGCACTTCAAACTTATGGTAATCCTCCTGCTCCTCCCCCCATGTAGAAGTGATACAAGATCCACCATGCTACTAGACTTGACAGAGATGCTCTAAAATGCTCAGGTTGAGCCTTAATTTAAGATTCTCCTTCCTCAGACCCCGGGTAAGGGGGGATTATCTGCCTGCACCACTAGATCCAGCTCATTCTGATTTGGGCTAGAAGCACCCCTTCTGCTATCAGGGTCATGTCCTCTTTGACTTTATATTTAAGCTTCATCAAAATCAACGGCAGGCGGCCATGGAGGTAATCGGTTGGCAACGTCCTTGCTGAATAAGTCTGAGTACCAACTTCAGCCTCCCAGTTCTCACATAAAAGCCAGGACTGCAGCCTCTGGTCATAGGCACACATGCATGCGCACCTCCCCACCACACCCCCAAATAAATAAGTTAAACTAGAAAATAAACTAGAAAACAAACACAAAATAACAAGAGCTGGGTGTGATACTTCACACTTGTAAGGCAGGCTGAGACAGGAGAATCACTACAAAATAAAGACAACCGTGTTGGTACACAGCAATGTTCAGGCCAAACGAAACCTAAGCAGACAGTAATTATAAACCTTGCATTACAAACCCTGAAGGAACGAACTGGATGCTTTGGTCCTTAGGGGCTAGCTGTGAGAGAGGAACCAGTAGCTTAGCAGGGAGGAACAGCCAGGGCAGGCAGGCTCTGAGGTGGGTCACACTTCTGCTCAAGGGAGAAATGCTTTCTCCTCTCTCCTCTGATTGTGGGTTTTGGTATCCGTTCTTCCACCCCTTCTTTCCACCTTTAGATTCTTTTCCTTTCTACTAGTAGCTCCCTGCACTGTCTGCCTTTGTACAGGAGAATCTATTGCCTTCTCTGAAAGTTCATCAATATAATTCCCCACTCCTTCGTAAGGCGGGAAGGGGGAAAGAACGCAAGTTCGCCCTTCCCCACCCCCACTCCAGAATCTAACCTTGTTGTCCAGGTTAGACTCAAACTTGCTCAATTACACGCTGCCACTGTGGCAGGCTACAAAAATGTATTTTTGTGATGTTTTATTTTGAAACAGAGTCTCTCTGTGTAGACCAGGCTGACCTCAAACTCACGGAGATCTGCCTGGCTCTGCCTCCCAGTGATAGACTTAAAGGCAAGACTGGTGAAGGAACCCAGAACTTTGCATACATTAGGCAAATGTTCCACACGTGAGCTACATCCTGGCCTAGCAGATTTTAGCTCAGAAATGGTTTTGTTTCAGAATTATTTGAGGAAAGTTTACTTTAAAAAAAAAAAAAAAAACCCACTGTGTATTTTACACAAAGGGGGTATATGAGTCTATTACACGTTTTTTGTTTTTGTTTTTCAATGTGCGAGGGAGTTACACATGTTAGGGTGATCCAGTGGAGATCAGAGGACGATTTTGGAGAGTCCTCTCCTTCTACCATGTGGGTCTCTGGGATGGAACTCAGAGTCATTAGGCTTACGCTCTCTCTCTCTTTCTCTCCCTCTCTCTTTCCTTCCCTTCTTCTCTCCCTTCCTCCCTCTCTCCCTTGTAGCTGAAAGTTTTGGATTTCTTCTGGATCTTCCTGTTTCGAGGGTTTTCCCTGCACGTCCATCTATGTCCAGTGAATCGAAGTTTCCAGACCTTCTCTACCTTCAAACCAGTGACTTGTAGAACCCCCCACCTTGCCCTTTAGAACATGGTTGTCCATTGTTTCCCACCCACCTTTGGACCTTGAAGCCACAGAGATGGCACCAAAAACTCTCTCTGACCCTCTGTTTTTCATTTGTGTTTGGCCAATCAGAAAAATGAGATTAAAACGCAGGCGAAAAGAGATGCAGAGACATGATTCTTCCAGATGTTTCCCAGCTGGGTTGCCCATCCTCCCATTCAGAAGGCCTGGGCTACTGTCAAGGCATCTTGTTCTTGTATCTGCTCTCTTAGAGTCTTGGTAACTAACCATTCTCCCTCATCCCTCGACCCTTTAGGTATGTTGTTAGCAGTAGTCCTTGATGGTATTCCTAAATCCTGCTCAGATCTTTAAAATAAGGTTGATTTGTTATTTGTTTGTTTGAGACAAGGACTCATGTAGCCCAGACAGACCTCAAATTCACTATAGAGCTGAGGAAGCTTTGGACTCCTCAGTCTCTGGCCACGCCCTCCAGAGTGCTGGAATTATAGGCATGTATCACCATGACCATTCTCAGTTTAGATATTGCTATGGATCAGTCCAGGGCTTCATGCATGCTAGGCAAGCAGCCTGCCAACTGAGCTACATTCCCAGCCTAGGCTCTTTTTTTTTTTTTTTTTTGGTTTTTCGAAACAGGGTTTCTCTGTGTAGCCCTGGCTGTCCTGGAACTCACTGTGTAGACCAGGCTGGCCTCGAACTCAGAAATCTGCCTGCCTCTGCCTCCCGAGTGCTGGGGCTAAAGGCGTATGCCACCACTGCCGGGCCAGCTTAGGCTCTTAATCTACAAATTCATCCAGTCTGTGTGTGCTGGCACTCTGAGGATACAAGGACCCCTATTGCCAGAAAGCCCCATTAGTGTATATTTTTATGTTGTACTTCCTCTAGATCGGTGGTTCTCAACCTTCCTAATGATGCAACTCTTTAATACACTTCCTCATGTCGTAGTGACCCCAGCCACAAAATTATTTCTGTTGCTATTTCATAACTATAATTTGTTACTGCTGTGAATCATAATGTACATTCTTTTGGAGGTAGAAGTTTGCCAAAGGGATCTTGACCCACAGGTTGAGAACCATTGCTCTGGGAAAAACAAAAACAAAAGACCTTTTGAAAAGAAAAGTTGTTCTTCTCTCTCTCTCTCTCTCTCTCTCTCTCTCTCTCTCTCTCTCTCTTTTGTTTGTCTGTTTTTTCAGACAGGGTTTCTTTGTAACCTGACTGTCCCGAAATTCATTCTGTAGATCAGGCTGGCCTTGCATTTAGAAATCCACCTGCCTCCCTAGTGCTGGGATTAAAGGTGTGTACCACTGGCGGGCAGTGGAGGCACATGCCTTTAATCCCAGCACTCGGGAGGCAGAAGCAGGTGGATTTCTGAGTTCGAGGCCAGCTTGGTCTACAGAGTGAGTTTCAGGACAGCAAGGTCTACACAGAGAAGCTCTGTCTTGAAAAACCAATATATATATATTACCTTTGTTTCTTATCCATCTGCAGAGTGACAGATACTGAGTGAGTGTTTAATCCTCTCTAATAAACCAATCCTAGCCTTGATCACCTCCTTCTCAAATGGCTTTGGGGAGGCAGAGGGGTTCAAACCCAAAAAGCTTTCAGTGATATAAATGTCTGCGAAATCATAGCAGCCGGAATAAGAAATCATTGCTAGTCCCGCTGAGGTCTGATGAAGTCCAGTTAAACAGAAAACAACCTGTACAAACAGGCCAAAGTCTGCAGACTCAGCGTGATGAATATGGTTTGTCAAATGGTCTAACAAATTGAGCCACAGAAATCCGGGGAAAGATAGCTTTGTCAGCACAAACAGCTGAATGCTGATTAATCTCTCAAGCCTGGAAAAAACGTAGCAAATAAAGTGTGTATGAACGTGTCAATATTTTTATACACACACACACACACACACAATATTTTTATAACCTAGTGAGTACTTTTTGTTTGTTTAGATAACGGTTTCTGCTTCGGATAACAATTAATAAAGAAGAGACACTATCACTGCAGCTAAGCTTGGGTTAGGCTACTTGTAAGGTCTGGTTCCAGAAGAACACAGGGGACCTGGGGAGATGGCTTGCTGTTCAAGCATGGGACCTGAGTTCAAATCCCAGGCACAAAGCCAGATGTGGTGGCATGGCATTTATAATCCCAGAACTGGGGAAGAAGACACACCAGGACTCCTAAGGCTTGCTGGCCTGGCAACGAGACTACCCTAATCCATGAGCTCCAGGCCAATCACTGAGAGACCTAGTCTCAGAAAACAAGGCGGGCAACTGTAGCCCTGCAAAAATTCACAAGGCAAGGAATTTATTGATGCTTTCTACCAAGATAACAAACTTGAAAGACATGCGCCCAAGATGTCTTTTTCTCTTCGTTTGCTTTTTTTTTTTTTAAAGAAATTTTTTTTTTTTTTTAAATTTTATACTTTGTAAACAATGTGCTGTGATTCTATTCACCTCCCTTTACCCTTTGTTGTTTTCTCAAGACAGGGTTTCTCTGTGTAGCCCTGGCTGTCCTGGATCTCACTCTTTAGGCCAGGCTGGCTTCGAACTCAGAGTTCTGTCTGTAAAGGTGTATGCTTCTACCTCTGGGCTCCATTATCCTTTCTCTCCCCTCCTTCTATCCTTCTCTCTTTCTCCCTTTCTTTGTTCCCCTTTCTTGTTCCCTTCCCAACTGGTCTCTGTCTCTCTCTCTCTCTCTCTCTCTCTCTCTCTCTCTCTCTCTTTCTTGTGCAGGTCTTAAGCAAGTAGTCACCGTTGCTATTTATTTGGTTGCCACAGCCCATGTTACTTTTTGGTTTTTTGAGACAGAAAATTAATCTGTAGTCCAGGCTGGTTTTGAACTCAAGGCTATTAATCCTCCTGCTTCAGGTTTCCAAGTGCTGAGAATGTATGTACTATGCAGGAGTCTCCATGCCTAGCTAATTTGTTTTGGGGGGGATATGCTTGCACTGTGAATTGAAAACTGACCTTGAAGCCCACAGTGGTGGTGCACAACATTAATTCCAGCACTCAAGAGGCAGAAGCAGGCAGATCTCTGTGAGTTTGAGGCCAGCCTGGTCTACAGAGTAAGTTTCAGGACAGCTAAGGCTAAACACACACACACACACACACTAAACAAACAAGCAAACAAACAAAAAAAACAAGAAAGAAAGAAAGCAAGCTGATCTTAAACTCAATTGCTTGTCTCAGCTTCCTAAATGTTGGGATAACTAAACAGTACCACCAAGACTATCATCTGAGCCGAGGTGAAGGCAAGTCCCAGTCAAGCCTTCAGATGACTCAACTCCAGTTAACATGGACTCCAACCCTCAGCTAAACTGACCTTGAATTTCTGATACACATGAGTTGTTTATTGTTGTTTATGCAGTTGTTGGGTGGTGTGTGTGTGTGTGTGTGTGTACATGCATATATGGGCAAATGTGTGCATTGTGCCAGGATCTGATCAGGGTTCATTCATTTTGTTTCGTTGTTTAAAGATTTATTTACTTATTATATGTAAGTACACTGTAGCTGTCTTCAGACTTTCTTTTCGTCCAGCCCCACTTGCTCCAGCCCTGCTCGCTGTAGCGGTCTTCAGACACCCAAGAAGAGGGCATCAGATCTCATTATGGATGGTTGTGAACTATCATGTGGTTGCTGGGATTTAAACTCAGGACCTTCAGAAGAGCAGTCAGTGCTCTTAACCACTGAGCCATCTCTCCAAACCCCGGTTGTCACCCCTTTAAGTTCCTCTGCACTAAAGTCTTTCTCTCTCAACCAAAGAATATTTTTCAGGAGTCTCCGCCCAGCTTCCACCTCTAGCACCCTGCTAGGTTTTTCTTTCCTTTGTGAGTCACACATTTTGTAAGGAGAGACTGAACAGTCTCCACCTCCTTCCACTCCTCTTCAGCGCACTCCCTCGGGGCTCTTGCACAGCCCAGACCTTCCCCATGTTGCTGGTCTTTTTTCTTGGGCTCCTTTGCAGCCTCCTCCTCCTCCTCTGCTTGTCGGAGAACCTCTGCCTACCCTTCTTTCTACCATTTGCCCTTCCCCTGTGCGATTTCTTCTTTCCCGATGCCGCCTATTATGTTGAGACCCCTGTCTGCTGCTAGAACCTTTCTCTTGTTTCGATTCCAAATAGTCAAGGACTTCCCCACTGTCTGAATCCCTCATGGAAGCCTCACAGGCACCTGTGAAGCACTACGTCCAGAAGAGAACTGATTATGTCCCACCAGCGTCTCCTTCTCCTGTGCTCTCTGTCTCCAACAGTGGCATCCCTCATTCATCCTGTTTCCTGAGCCGGATACCTAGAAGTCATCCTTTGACACACCCCTTTGACATCATCCATGACACGTCTAATCAATCACTGAGTCTCACTGATTTTTTTTTCCACAGTGTCTCTGGAATCCACCCATTCCTTTCGGTTCTCACCACCTCCCTCACCCGGGCTGCCACCATCTCTCCTGGGAAGATTTCCACAAACTCGGTAATCCTTTTCCCAGCCTCCAGCTGTGCTCCACTTTAATCTATTCTCCACCCTGGGCTCTGAGTGATTTTCTAAAAATACAAATCTGACCAGGATGCAGCCCTGCTTAACATCTTTCAGTACTTTCCCACAGCCCCAGGATAAAGCATGAATGCCTGAATTTGGCCTGTGAGCTGGGGTGGAAGTCAAGATATTGATAGTCCATGAAATACAGGCCCAGACCCCAGAAAGAAAGGACAGAAAGCTGCTCACCTGACCACCTTGTGCCAGCTGAATAATGTTTTGTTTTGTTTTGTTTTGTTTTTTTCATAAGAGCTCTACTCCCATCCTTTGCAGTCTGCTCTAGGGCTATCCATCCTTCCCCTAAAGTCACATGGCCTTGTTTTTGTTCCCAGACTATGGCATCAAATGTACAGCCACCTTTGTCTTTATGATGTTTCTTTTGGTTGTTGTTTTGGGATTTGTTTTTTTCCTGGCAGGGTTTCTCTGTTCTGTTCCAGAACTCACTATGTAGACCAGGCTGGCCTTGAACTCACAGAGATCTGCCTGCCTTTGCTCCTGAGAGATGAAATTAAAGACACGCGCTACCACCTCAGGGTTTACCTTTGTCTTTCATATTCTTTCCTGTGGCCCCATCCTCATCTCACCCATCTGAACCCCACTAAATGGCTCTGCACGGGGCATGACTCTTCTTTAGAGAAGGAGCCTCACAGCATAGGTAGTTCTGGGTGGCCTGGAACTCATAGAGATTCTCCTGCCTTTGCCTTCTGAGTGCTGGGATCAAAGGTTCACCACTGATATCCACTTTTGTATGTCCCAGGGATCAAACTCAGGTTGTCAGGTTTGGTAGGGGGTGCCTTAACCCGATGAGCCACCTTGGCTGTCGTATTTTAAACATAGTGTCTCGTACTACAGCCCAGGCTATCCCAAAACACAGTATGCAACCAAATCCAGTCTGGAACAAAACCAAAATCAGACAACAAAACCAACCAAGCAAACAATAAAACCCCAAACAACAGCAGATCCAGAAATGTATTGACCATATCTCTACCACCGTGTATACACTAAATTCAGAAACTACCTCATTGCCACAGACTTCTATGCTGCAGGAGAACAAGCCACACTGGTCTCAAACTTGCAGCGCTCTCATGCCTCAAATCTCCTGAACGCTGCGATTACACGTGGGAGCCATCAATCCTGTCAGGGCATTCATCTTGTTGATACAGTTCCTCAAATGACTTCTGTGTATAATCTCGGCTAGAAACTCGATGGCTACAGGAAAGGGGACAGGAGGAAAAAGCACAGACTTTTCTGTGCTTTATGAAATATTTCTGGTTTTAGTCTGCTACGTGTGAAACACCACACACAAGCTACTGAGGTGGGGACAGAAGGATGGATTAATGTATTTAAATATGCATTGTTGGTTGGGGGTTGTCTAGACAAGGTGAAACCTAGACACTGACAAAAGAGGAGAAAATTGGTTAGTGTCACGTGCTTTAAGAGAACAGTGGAATGCAAAGCTACAGGTGTCACAGTGTGTGTGCAAAAAGAGAGTGTGTGTGCTGGGCAGTCACCAGAGCGCCTGCATGAAGGATATGCATGCGGGCCATCCTGAGTAACATTCAGGTGCTCGACATAATGGCTCTTGTCTATAATCCCAGCACGTGGGAGGATGAGACAGGAGGATTTCTAGGAGTGCCAGGCCAGCTTGGGCAACATAGAAATTCCCTGCCTCGGCAATAACAAAGAGATGGCGAGATACGCACTGTTACACAAGTGTGAGGACGTGAGTTTGGCTCCACTGGACCGACATCCAAAAATAATAATTAAAAATAAAGTGAAAAGGCTGGTCTTCATGGTAACACTACCTGTAATGTAATTCTAATGCTTGATAGCTGGAAACGGGGAATTCCCAGGTCAAGCTGAAGAGCTAGGCGTTAACCATTGAGATCCAGGAGAGCTAATGGAGGAAAACTCCACTTGGTGTTGCCCTCTGGCCACTCAGACATGGTGTATATACACTCATAAAAAAGGGAGAAAGAAGCCGGGCAGTGGGGGCGCACGCCTTTAATCCCAGCACTTGGGAGGCAGAGGCTGGTGTTCTGAGTTCGAGGCCAGCCTGGTCTACAGAGTGAGTTCCAGGACAGCCAGGGCTACACAGAGAAACCCTGTTTCGAAAAACAAACAAACAAACAAACAAAAAAAAGTTTAAAAAAAAAAAAAAAAGGGAGGAAGAGGGGTTTGGAGAGACAGCTTGGGTGGAAAAATGCTGGCTATGCAAACTTGAGGACCTGGACTGGTTCCCCAGCACCCACGTGAAAAGCCAGACATGGTATGCATGTCAGTATTCCCAGGGCTGAGGACGTGAGGACCAAGAGATCCCTAGGGCCTACTGGCTACCCAGCCTAGCCTATTCGATGAGCTCCACGTCAATGAGAGCACCTGTGTTACAAATCAAGCTAGACAATGCCTGAAGATCCACACTGGATATTAATCTCTTGTCTCCGCACGCATCACACATCACACATCACACACACACACACACACACACACACACGCCTAAATGGACATATATAAACAACAAAACAACAGACATAGCTAAGGATGTAGCTCAGTTGGTAGAGTGCTTGCTTAGCATGCATTGAAGCCCTGGTTCTTCCTTCAGCACCACAGCAAAAGGGTTTAGTGGCAAGTGTCTGTAATCTCAACATTTGGCAGGTAGAAGTTCAAGGCCATTGCTGGGTACATGGCAAGTTGGAGGTCAGCTGGAGTTATATGAGACCTTGTGTCAGGAAAAAAAGTCCAGAGATACATTGCCCATATCACCACCCTGCCCCATGAAGTGACGGGTGGCAAACGACCACCTTGTAAAAAAGGTACAACCATAATAACACCATTGACTTCTGTGCTGGGTAGAGACAAAATCCCCCAAGGCAGTGATATGTGACCTTGGTCACTTTCTCTGAATAAGTGACAATTTTAAGAAAGTGATGTGCCAGGCCTTTCTATACAGGAAAAGGATGTATGTGGGAGAGAGAGCTTGGCTTGCAGGGAGCTGTTTTTGTTCCTGATTACCATTTTGCAGAACTTTAATCTAAACATGATGATAAAGGACATGATGTCACTGGAATTGCCAGTGTGCTACTATCTACCAGGTCCTAAACACTAGTCCCCTGAGGAAAGTCAGCATATGTGGCTGCAGTTATGGTATAGTCTGTAGTCCCTTTCTCTGGGGCATGGTCCACTCCTTCCCTCTTAGACATGCCTTCCCTGGCCTCTCCTCTCCTTTCTGCAGGCTCCCTGGCAGTTGCATGAATACAGCCTACATTACACACTGCTTCCTGTGCCCTGCACCACTTGCACTCACTACCTGGATCAGTAATACTTACCTAAGGCTGAGTTACTACCAAGGATGAAGGCTTGTGCTTGCAATCTCAACTTCTGGGAAGCTGGACACAGAGGGTTGTTTTGGGTTGAAGCCTGCCTGGATTTTATAGCAAATTCCAGGTTAGTCTGGACAACAGAGTAAGATCCAGTCTCAAGAATAAAACTGCTAAGTTATTGATAGGTTGGCACAGTAAAACAGCAACATGATTAGCAATGGCAAATCTGTCTCCTCGTTGTCGTTGTTGTCGTTGTTTTGGTCTTTGGGGGTGGTGCTGGTGGTGGGAGTTTTGTTTTTGTTTTTGTTGTTGTTTGAGACAGGGTCTCTCTGTGTAGTCCTGGCTGTCTTTGAACTTGCTATATAGACCAGGATGGTCTAAAACTCACAGAGATCCGATTGGCTCCATCTCCAGAGCACTGAGATTAAAGGTATGTACCCCACACCCAGGCTGAGGTCTGTCTCTTGCTCCTCACCTGTAGCATACTCCCTCCTTGTTTGATCATTTTGGGACTCTCTTACCTTCCTTGCCTTGTTTAAGTCTCTTTATTTTGGCTTTCAAGATGTTCATCTTATTTCCTCCTAGTTCTCTAGCCTCACCTTGCCCTCGGCCTGATGAGGCTTCTCTGCTCTCTGTGTTCCCACCCCTATCCTCTGCTTCTGTTGGTCATTTGCAGTGCTGGATGGCATCCTTTTCCCCTTCATCCGTATTCACATTCGAGATTCTTCTTTTGTTCATCTTGCCTAATAGAATAATAGAGCCTCAGACTCACAAGCCAAGATTGACCATGAATTCCTGATGATCCTGTCTCTACCTTCCGAGAGCTGGGATTGTAGATGTTCACTATCATGCACAGCTTCAAGGTTCAATGTCAACTATACTTAAAAAAAATTTAGCAGTCAGGCAGAGCTGGAAAGACGGCTTCACAGTTAAGAGCCATTTGCTGCTCTTGTAGAATTCATTTACTAGCACCCAAGTCAGATAGCTCACAGCTGCTTGTAACTCCAGCTCCAGGGGATCCAACATCTTCTGGTGTCTGCGGGCATACACACACATACACACACACACACACACACACACACACACACACACACACGGGCTAGTAAAAAAGCTTGCCAGGAAGCCTAAAGAACTGAGTTCTGTTCCTGGCCCTATGTGGTAGAAAGAGAGAATTCACTCCCACAAGCTCACAAGCTGTCCTGCAACCTCCACACCATGCCAGGTGTGCTCACTCCACAAATAAATTAAAGTGTTTTTCCTTTCCTTTTCTTCTTTCTTTCTTTCTTTCTTTCTTTCTTTCTTTCTTTAATTAATTAATTAATTCAAAATTTGAGACAGGGTTTCTCTGTGTAGCCCTGACTATCATGAAACTTGTTCCCTAGACCAGGCTGGTCTCGAACTCAGAGAGATCCTCTTCCCTCTGCCTGTCGAGTGCTGGCGTGAAAGGCATGTGCCACCACTGCCTAGCTTTAAAGTAATTTTTAAAATAAAACAAAACCAAAAACCACAAAATATAAACACAGACAGACACAAACACACACACATGCACACAGAGAGAGAGAGAGAGAGAGAGAGAGAGAGAGAGAGAGAGAGAGAGAAAGTAAATGAGCACCACTAACTTAGGAACAAGATGGGGTGGATGTGGGGCTCATAATGAAAGAGAAGTAATTGGTGTGGAATAGAGAGAGACATTTGATGGATTGGTGACATCTAAATACTGAGATCAAGGAGCACTGGAGTTTTCCATGGGAAGTTAAAAGACTACAGTATGTTCAGTAGGATATAGGATTCTCATGGTAGAAGCCCATTTTCTGATAAAGTGGAGTCTAAATACTTCTTTCTTTCAAGACAATGTCCCACTGTGTAGTCCTGGATGTTCTGGAACTCATTATGTAAACCAGGCTGGCCCCTTGCCTTCCTAGTGGTGAGTGCTGAGGTTAAAGGTATGCATGACCATGCACAGTACTTGTTTTAGACTGAATTTATTTTTATTTTATAAATGTATGAGTGTTTATCTGGACATATGTCTGAATTACAGATGATTGTTAATAGCCAGGTGGGTGCTGGGAATCAAATGCAGGTCCTCTGGAAGAGAAGTTAGTGCTCCATCCTTGTAATTTGTTTTTAAACTTCTATTGGCTTATGTTTGAGAGGTCTTGGTAAGAAGCCCTGCGTGGCCTAGGATTTGCACCATTTCTCTCTGTCTTCCAAGTGCTGGGATTATAGGCAAGAGTCACTATGCCTTTTTCTTGCTCTCTCTGTGTAGTTTAGTGTAGTACTGCCTGTGCACACATGTGTTTCCACTCCTTTGTGCACGCTCATGTAGAACCCAGAGATCTACAGCATCTGCAAGAGGAAGCCAAGCATCTTCCTCTAGTGTTCTCCACCTTTTTTGTTGTTTGTTTGTTTGTTTGTTTATTTATTTATTTATTTATTTGAGACAGGGTCTCACTCTTTAGCTCTGGCTGACCTGGAGCTGACTTATGTAGATAGACTCAAAGATTTGACTCCAGAGTGTTTTCTTTGGTTTTGTTTGTTGTTTGTCTTTTGAAACACGGTTTTTCTATGTAGACCTGGCTGTCCTGGGACTCACTCTGCAGATCAGGCTGGCCCCTAATTCAGCGATCCAATAAACACCAAATGCACTTCCTGTCTCCATCTTCTGTTCATCGCTCTCCAAATGACATCCTCTTTGCCTAGAGTGATGGTAGTCTCCTCCTTTTTGACCCCAAACTCATTCCTAACATTGCCAAGATGACCCTGGCTCCTGCTTCTACCTGCTGAGTATTAGGATAACAAGCAGTGCACTACCATGCCTAGTATTGACTTCTGACATCGGGAAATTCTAAAATGTATACACTTGTGAGCTGAGTGTAGCTCAGCTTTGGGGCACTTGCTTACAATGTCTGAGGGCCTGGGTTTGACCTTCAGCACTGTCATACATAAAGACAAACATGTAATACACACATACATGTAATTGAAAAAATAAATGTTGAAAAAAAAGCACTCTCTGGGAGTGGTGGCATACATCTTTAACCTCGGCACTCGGGAGGCAGAGGCAGGCAGATTTCTGAGTTCAAGGCCAGCCTGGTCTACAGAGTGAGTTCCAGGACAGCTAGGGCTACACAGAGAAACCCTGTCTCAAAAAAACAATAAATAAATAAATAAATAAATAAATAAATAAATAAATTGCCTTGGAAAACAAGACACAGCAACAACAAAAACCAAAAACAAACAAAAAAAAAAAAAAAGAAAGAAAGAAAGATAGAAAGAGGATCAGAAAAGTTTGGCTAATCACAACTCATTAGCCAATAAAAAGATGAGCTAGAAATAAGTCTCTTGTTCTTTTCTCTTGTTGGAGGGAGTCAATTTAGGGACTGACACATACTAAGAATTAATCTCTCCAGGTCTCTTTCCTCTGATCCAAAGAAGTTGCCTAAACTTGTTGGCTATGAGGGGCTACATCAAGGCAAGTCTCTACCCTGGGCTTTGTGCTTTAATAACTGGGATTGCAGCTTTTATGAGGCCAAAGCAGGAAGATTTCAAGTTCAGTCAGGATGGAGATAAATTACAAGACTGCCTCAAAGAAGAAAAAAATGGGATGTGGTGCATGCCTTTTGAGGCAGCCTGGTCTACAAAGCAAGTTCCAGGACAGCCAGGGCTACACAGAGAAACCACCCCCCACCCTACCCCACCCCCCAAAAAAAAGAAAGAAAGAAAGAGAGAAAGAACTGTTATTTTGAAAGATGAGAGGAGAAAGACCACTGACTCAAATCATTAATTAATTAAAGCAAGTTTTTTTTATTCAAGTACTCAGGCTGCCTCCCCCTGAGGTGAGGATCAAAAGATCAGCATTGGATGTGGGAAAGATAAGGTTCAGGGTAAGGGAGTTTCCAAATGTGAGATCTGGCAGGCAAATAGGCAGGGTTACAGATGCAGAGTATAACAAGGTGGTCCTAACCAGAGCTGTTAACAGACTGGCAGTCATGGAACTCAATTTGTAGACCAGGCTGGCCTAGAACTCACAAGAGATCTACCTGCCTCTGCCTCCTGAGTGCTTGGGCTAAAGGTGCCTGCATATAATAACCTTGAAACAAAGGGTTGAAACAAAGACGTGGTTGTCATTTTCTGGAACAGGCAGTACAGAACTATTAGTAGTTAAAATTACAGGTGGAGCATAGCCCAATCCTGGAGAAACATTGTCATAAACAGGAATGGACCTAATTTGTCTTTAGTATAAAATGGCTTTTAAGCCTAAAATGGAGGCAGGTTGGTTCATCAAAATGTTCTCAATTTGGATTTATCAATTTAACATGAAAGGTGATTTTTGGTTTTGTTTGTTTTTGAGAAAATGCCATGTAGTTCAGGCTGGTCCCAAACTCTTTGTTTTTTTGTTGTTTGTTTTTTAGAGACAGGGTTTCTCCGTGTAGCCCTGGCTGTCCTGGAACTCACTCTGTAGACCAGGCTGGCCTCAAACTCAGAAATCTACCCGCCTCTGCCTCCCGAGTGCTGGGATTAAAGGTGTGCGCTACCACTGCCCAGCATGGTACCAAACTCTTGATCCTTGTTCTGGGATTAAAAGTATGCACCTCCAAACCTAGCTGAAAATAGCTAATTTTAACAAAGATTAGCCTTTCTTTTTTTTTTTTTTTTTTTGGCCAGCCACAGCAGTTTCCTTTGAATTCATATGTACATGAGTGCTTTAGCAAGGGGTGCCTTTAAACAAAACCTCTTGGTTAGCAGGTGGTAGTGGTGCATACCTTGAATTCCAGCTCTCAGGAGGGGGGAATCTCTGATTGTGAGGTCAGCCTGGTCTACAGAACAAGTTCTTGGGCTACAGAGCTATCCAGTTTGCTTTACCAACTCTCACTTTCTACATGAGTGGACAGAGATGGCTGCAGACCACTGCTAGTCCTTCTTTGTTGTTTTGTTTTGTTTTTAAAGATAGGGTTTCTCTGTGTAGCCATGATTGTCTTGGAAAATGCTCTGTAGACCAGGCTGGCCTTGAACTCAGAAATCTGCCTGCCCCCACCTCCGGAATGTTGGGATTAAAGTCGGGTGTCACAATGCCTGGTTTATTAGAAATAATTAATGTAAAATTTCTAGTGATGGGCATAAATTGACAGTGGCAGCTACTGATGTTACTGCTTTTTAAAAGACAGGCTTCCATTGGTAGCCTAGGCTAGTCTGGAACTCAACTATGCAGATCAGGTTGGTGTTGAATTCTGTAGCACCATTGTGGGCTAATTGGTCTTCCTTTAACCTGTAGAGTAAATATATTTGCCTTCTGCCAAAACTAAGTTGGTCTAGTGAGATGGCTCAAGGGTAAAGGCATTTGCCACCAAACCTAATTTTCTAAGTCTGATCCCTGGGACTTACATTGTGGAAGAAGAGTAATAACTTGTTTGTTTGTTTGAGTCCCGGTTTCACTATGTAGCTCTGGCTGTCCTGGAACTTCCTATTTAGACCTTGTGGGTCCTGAACTCACCAGCTGTCCCCTGATCTCCACAAGCCATGTGCACCTACATATACACAAAATAAATTTTAAAAAGTAAAAAACAGCGGGGCTGAAGCAAGCGGGGCCAGATGGAGAAGGGAAAGAAAAACCGTAAAAAACAAAAGCGAATAACAACAACAACAAAAACCCAAACAAACCCAGAAACCACCAACCAACCAACCAACTAGAAAAAGAAAGAACAGAAACCTAACCAAAATTGGTTGCTGTGTTATTCTTAAGTGCCATTCTCTCGTGACCTGTGTTCCTGCCTATGATTTTTATAGAACATGGTGCTCATAATTAAGGATCTACTCCAGGTGAGGCACAGTAGTGGCTGTGGGTCATCATGTGGGTGCTGGAAGCTGAACCCAGGTTCACTGCAAGCATAGCAAGTGCTCTTAACAACTGAGTCCATATATCCAGCTTTTTATGTGGGTGCTGGAGACTTGAACTGAGGTCCTAGTCCTTTCAATGAGAAGCACTCTTATCCACTGAACCATCTCCCCAGCCCCATCTTGTTTCTCTCTTTTCTTTTGTTTTTATTTTTTGTTTTTGTTTTTTTCAAGACAGGGTTTCTGAGCGTCGCCTTTGCTGTCCTGGAACTCACTCTGTAGACCAGGCTAGCCTCAAACTCACTAGATTTACCTGCCACTGTCTTTGCCTCCCGAGTGTTGGGACTAAAGGCATGTTCACCGCACCCGGCCCATTTTGGGCTTTTATGGCCAAAGACACTACTTATAGGTCATTGCATTTCATTGATGTAACACAGAACTTAGATCTCAGGGTTAGCAATGGTAGTCCATATTTCTGAGCGCTAAACTCAAGGTTTCTTCGAGCGAGTTCTATCTGCCCCTGGCTCTTCAGAAACGAGAGGCAATAATAGCCTAGGAGGACTTCAAAATTTTGCATTGATGTTGAGGCTGTTGTTACATGCACACTTGGCTCAGAGTCTCTAGATCTCAGTCTTTCCGCAGATGCTTGATGTATGAATTTTAGGAGGGTCCAGTTCTCTAAAATCACAATTAGGGAGGCCCAAGGACCCCGGGTTTTCTGTTTTTCCAGTATTTGGAATACTGAGGAAGTGCTAGTCGCCATCTTGCTATCAAATGCCAGGCAAGCAGCCACTGGCGTCGTTTGGTAACCACGGTGACACTCAGGCTTTGCTTTCTTAAAGGCTGGAAACTACAATTCCCGTCAACCGACTTTCCCTCCGGGCTCTTGAGTGCGCTACATTTGGCTTGCACACAGCCGCGACTCTACGCAGTGACCCGTGGGAGTTGCTGTTCGCCCCGTGGCCTCGCCTTTTGCCGCTCGAGCCTTCAGAACTACAAGTCCCGTGAGGCAGCGGAGCGCGCACGCGCAGAGCCGCGGTCGTCCTCGGGGTGGGGGGGTGGGGGTGTCTTCCAGTGTCAGGAGGTAAAGAGAGGGCGGGGGAAGGAAGAGGAGGCGGGATCCAGGCGCTGCGTTGGCTGCGGCCTGGCACGAAAGGGGCGGCCCCGGCGGAGAGCAGACCCAGTAGCCCGGGCGATTATGGACCCGGCAGAGGCGGTACTGCAGGAGAAAGCGCTCAAGTTTATGGTGAGGAGATGGTGCGGGCAGGGGACTAGTGGAGGCGGCAACGTTGGCACGTCGGTGAGCTTAGGCCTGGGTCACCCGCTCACCGCAGGAGGGGGGCAGTGGGACCTGGGGCCAAGGCCGGTGGCGAGGCGGAGGGAGGGACTGGACCGGAGCTTGGGGGAGGGGGCAGGAGGGTGCAGAGGGGACCCCGGGGTGGGGGCAGCAGCTCCGCCATCTTGTGGAAGAGAGGCCAAGTGACAGCGGGAGCTCATTCGAGGTGGGGGCTCCTGGCGGCGCGCGGGGCCCCAGAGGGAAAGGGGCGTGGGGACAGTTACTGAAGAGCGGAGGAACCCGGGTGGAGAGACGCCTGTGGACGCTGGCAGGGGCCTTCCCGGTGTCAGGGTTACGGGTAAGGCCTGGGAGAGGAGGTGCATTCAGGAGTGGGGAATAGTGGAGATAGGATAATGGCAAGACAGACACTGGGGGCAGGGGGAAACTGGGCAGGGCTGGAAACTGATGAGTTTAACGGCGAAGGAAAGAAAGCTCAGGCTGGGGAGGCAAGTAGTTTTGTAGAATGAGCTGGGAAGATAGCCTTTGCCTAAGGGCTAAGGGTGGAATCCCAGTTGGCCCAACTAATGTTGGCAAACTCTGGGAGAGGCCTCATTTAAGAAGATAAGGACTCAGACCTAGGGCTATGGTGACAACTCCTGGGAGAGAAAGACAGTGTTGATTGTGAGCTAGAATTACAAATTTCAGAAAGGAGATACGTGCTCTGTTTTGAAGGAGAGGGGCAAAATTATTTGTGGTAAGGAGAAAGTGATGAAAGAAATGTAGTTACAGGTCAATGGGGACAAGATTAATAACCAATAAGAGAAAGCAAAACAAAACTTAGGCCTTCAGTGATGAAGTAGTTAAATGTGGAAGTCAGGTGCTGTATCACTTTCTGTGAGAGGAAAGGCCTTGGAGGGATGGTAAGAGATGTGAAGACATTCTAGAGGAAGGATGTAGGGAATAGAAAAAGTGAGGTAGGTCAGGATTGGTGGTTGCCCATGAGTTTTAGCCTGAAGTACAGAGTGAGCATTCCATCCTTAGGGTATATGTAAACCTCTTAGGCTCTGTTTAACTTTGTATGGTGGTTTTCCTTTGCTGTGCTTGTGTTTGGCAACCTTCACTAGTCTGATATTTGATGCTTTTAATCTGATGCTTTCTTGTATATCCTAGGTGTAAACCAGCCTCTAGTTACATCTAAAGAATGATGGGATGCATAGTTTTTTGTTTTTTTTTTTTTTTAGCTTAACAGGTGGGCTTAGGGAATATTGTATTATTTTCAATAAAGTCTTTTTTTGTTTTCCCAGAAGTAATTGTAACCCATCATTCCAAATAGCATTCCTTTGTTGAATAGGTTTTT
The DNA here is from genome assembly GCA_019843965.1 of Rhynchomys soricoides. Lineage (NCBI taxonomy): Eukaryota > Metazoa > Chordata > Mammalia > Rodentia > Muridae > Rhynchomys > Rhynchomys soricoides. Next base: position 496,985 of record JADRCH010000248.1, on the reverse strand, counting down.
TGGTGTGTGTGTGTCTTTGCCTAAAATACCATAACAAATTTGGTAAACATACATGCCAACTTAGTTAAAATTAGGTTTTAAATCACCCCATTCATATTTATAGAAGCTGGTCAAATTTAACTTTTTATTTTGGGGACTGGAGAGATTGCTCAGCAGTTAAGACCATTGCTGCTCTCCTAGAGGATGAAGGCTTGATTCCCAGCACTCACATGGCTACTCACAGTGGTTTGTAACTCCACTCCCAGGGGATTCTCCACCCTCTTCTGGACCCCCTGGGCACCAGGTACATAGGTGGTACACAGACATACTTGTAGACAAAACATCCATACACGTAAAATAAACAAACAAACAAATAAGATAAAATTTTAGCCAGGCTGTGGTGTCCCATGCCTTTAATCCCAGCACTTGGGGGGGGGGGGGGGGAGGCCAGACTGATTACTGAGTTCAAGGCCAGTCTGGTCTACAATATGAGCGCCGGGACAGCAGTGCTACATAGAGAAAGAATCCCTGTCTCTAAAAACCAAAAACAACAACAAAATTACTTTGTATTCATACCTTCAGAAACACAAGTTTGTCATTAACAAAATTCTATTGAGCCTAAAGAAGTTTCTTGAATTTTTGTCCTGTTTTGACCTTCTAAAATATTCAGAGACCCCAGGTCTGGAATTGTGGCTTATACTTTATAATCCAGTACTTAAGAAGCTGAGGCAGGCTAGGCAAGGTGGCCTACACCTGGGCAGGTAGGTGGATCTCAGTTTGAGGCCAGCCTGGTCTATATAGTGAGTTCTAGGACAGCCAAAGGCACGTTGTAAGAACCTGTCTCAGAACTATAAAAAAGAAAGGGAGGAGGAGGAAGAAGAAGAGGAAGATGACAAGCATGGGACGACAAGGAGGAGGCTGAAGTGTTGCCAATGTGAGAGCCAGGTGGGCTACATATGGTATTAGATTATAAACAAACAAACAAACAAATAAGCTAGGTGTGGTGGTGAATGTAATCCTAGCACTTGGGAGAGGAGGCAGAAGGATCTGGCGTTAAGTCCGCCTGGGCTACTTGTAGACCCTTTTTACAAACAAGCAAATCAGCAAAGAGACCTTGAAGTCTTGGGGGAGGGGATGGAGATAAGTCAAAGTTGCTTTTATCTCCTCAGCCACTTTAGAGTTGTCAAAAAGTGCTCAGTTTTGTTTTTCAGTTTAAAGGGTTGACTCTGAAGAGGAACCTGACATTTAATCAGATTTATGGAATAATGAGACTTAGGGATCATAAAGAGACATTATGAGATCACCCTCTTTTACTCCCTGTGAGCCTCAGCCTAGGAACGTTCTGAACTCCCTCAGCTCTGCTCTGTGCCAGTAAGTTAGGTGTTGACAGTGGCTGACTTGGAGATGGCTAAGTGCTAGTTTGCAGTTCTGAGGGCACCACACTATATTGAATGTTGAGTCAGTCACAAGGAGGAGCTAAATTTTCCTGTAAATTTGGCTGCTTTCTCTTTTGACCTTGCCTGCTATTGTGGCTGCTTTTTGAGAGAAGGCCACAATGGGAAGAGAGTGGCCAAGAAGGACACCTTAGAAAGAGAGGCAGAGACGGAGAGTTACGATTCTCTTTCAGCTCAGTCACCCCTTATTATGAATCTGAGTAAGTCACGATGCCCCTCCGTACCATTTACCCCACTATCTGTATCTTTCCGTTAGAGTCAAATTTAAGATAGAGAAGGTGTTTTTTTTAACTTGCATCAAGCAATTAATGTATCTTACACAGTGGAAGGTTATCCTTTAGTCAAACTAAAATTTTTTGGTGTTTCCTTCAGTTGCTAATAATAAGCTTGATTTTTTTTTTTTTTTCCCTTGAGACATGGTTTCTCTGTATAGCCCTGGTAGACCAGGCTGGCCTCTGTCTCCTAAGCACTGGGATTAAAGTTGTATGCTACCACATGTAGCTTCAGTTTAAAGATTTAATGTAAAATTTATTGAGAATGCCATCGTGGAATGGAATGCTTCATGAGGTTTTTTTTTTTTTTTATTACAATGAATTGTTCTTGTTGCTACTACAAATTTCAAGTAGACCATTTTACACATAGTCTTGCCCTCTGATACTTGTGAAAAGTAGTGTAAGCTGAATGTTTAACTTCTGAAAGCTGATTAGTGAGAAAAAAGTAATAGTTTGCATGAAACAGTCTGCACGCTGATATCATCTGGCGTTAGCAGGTCCGGAGGGACCGTTTCTTAGTCCACAAAAGTAAGAACCTCCGACTGGAGAGATGGCTCAGTGATTAAGAGCACTGACTGCTCTTCCAGAGATCCTGAGTTCAATTCCCAGCAACCACATGGTGGCTCACAACCATCTGTAATGGGATCTGATGCCCTCTTCTGGTGTATGTCTGAAGACAGCGACAGTGTACTCATATAAATAAAAATAAATAAATAATATTAAAAAAATTAAGAACCTCAGAAAAGATAAGGGCTGGAAGGCGGCCTTAGTGACAGAGTGAAATTGATGGAGAGGAGGTAGGCCACATGGATATGTATGGGGGAATAATATGATATACCAAGGAAGAATTGGTGTGTTTGGTTTAAGAAATAGGATAAATCTTAGCACTTGGGAGGCAGAGGCAGGCAGGTTTCTGAGTTTGAGGCTAGCCTGGTCTAGAGTGAGTAAATGTATTCTTTTCCAGCCAGTCCCTAGATCAAGCAGGAAAAATAATTTTAAGATTTTTTAAAAAAGTATTTTATATATACGTATATTTTGTGTGCATGTGCATCTATCTGCACACCAGAAGAGGTCATCAGATCCCATGAAGCTACAGTTACAGATGGTTGTGAGCCACCATGTGGTTGCTGGGAATTGAACTCAGGACCTCTGAAAGAGCAGCCAGTGCTCTTAACTGTTGAGCCATTTCTCCAGCCCCAAGATGTATTTTTGTTTGTTTGTTTGTTTGATGTTTTTTGCTCCCTCCCCCCCCCCCCCCCCTTCAAGACAGGGTTTCTCTCTGTAGTCCTGGCTGTTCTGGAACTTACTCTGTAGTCCAAGCTGGCCTCAAACCTCCCAAGTGCTGGGATTAAAGGCGTGCACCACCACCTCCTGGCTAAGACAACTTTTATCTTTCTTTCTTTCTTTCTTTCTTTCTTTCTTTCTTTCTTTCTTTCTTAATAGCTAGTAAGCAAAATAGCATAAAAAGGGGAACATTGCTGAATATAATGACACATAGGTGTATTTCTAACATGTAAGAGGCAGGTAGGGGAGTATCCTGGCCTTGAGGCTAGGCTTAGTTCAGATAAGCCTCAAAGCCTGTTTTTTTTTTTTTACTGTTTGAACGTTTAAATATGGTGGCTTGTGCTCCAATGAGTATTCCAGGAAATGAGGTAGAAACTGCTCAGTCTACCTATGCTAGATTTGAAATTCAAGATAAGAAAAAATAAGAAAGTTTATAATGTCGTTATGGTCCAGTCCAGTCAAGGTTAATCTAAAATCTGGGCTGGTGGGATAACTCGTACCTAGTGATGTGAAGAGTAGCTTTAACAAACAGGAAGGAAGACTCCCTGGGGTCTGTCTTCTGCGGTCTACTACCATCAATGCTATTTTAGTTGGCTGTTCAGCCTACGTGTATGAATGGGATCAGCTGAGTTTGTGGGTAATAATACAGAATGCTTGGGTTCACATCTTTGTTGTCAACTTCTCAAGAAACTAAGGCTCTCTTTCATTAGTTGCTTCAAAGATAATGTGTAGAAATGATACTGGTGAATTAACACAATTTAGTAACCTTTCATTTTGTGTGTGTGTCTGAGGTCAGCTTCAGATGCCATTCCTCAGGAGCCATTCAGCTTGCTTTTTGAATTAAGATTTTCTGGAGCATGGGGCTCACTTAGCCTAGTGAGTGAGGATGAGTGGCCTGGGGGTGGGGGGTGGCAGTGTCCCTAGGAATCTGTTTCACCCCCGGCACTGGGATGGTAAGCATGGACCAGTGTGCCCAATCCTTAAGTTTACACAGCTGTCACTTACCACCAAGCTGTCTTCCTAGCCTGCCTTCTTTTACTTATCTGAGAAACAGATGTTTAAAGTATATAAAGACAAATGATCAAACAAAATCATTTTGTTTGTTAGAAGTGCTTTCTGTCTTGCCCCGAAGACCCGGAAACTCAGTATAGCTCAGGTTGACCTTAAGCCCAAGTGATCCTCCTTGCCTCAACTTCCTGAGCATTGGTATCACATTGTGTGCCAAATAAATCTACAGACATTTCTACAATAGATTTTCTTTAAATCAGTGAGATTGAGTGCCAGCTGAGTGGTTTACATTCGAAACTAGCTCTGTCACTTTCTCTGCATCCTTTTCCTATTGCTTGTCTACTGAGACAGGATCGCCTTTGTTGTCCAAAATGCTCTCAAGTTCTTGGACTCGAGTGATCCTGCTTGAGTGTCATCGATGGAGCTACAGGCACTTGGTACCACCTTACCTTCCCATTTTAGTTTCTTTCCTAGATTCTCTTATCTAAATATCAGGATATGAAATTATAACTTTTAAAAATGTGTAATCTTATGTAATCCAGTCTGTCTTTATAGCCCAGGATAACCTTGAACTGGTCTCATTTGGGGATTACCTGTGATCACCACCTTTGCTGTTTAAATGATACTTCTTTGTGCTAATTTCCGAGGTTTCTATTTGTAATAGATGAATGAGTGGAAGTAAATTGCCAGGCTGGACTTGTTGGTGTTAATGCAGATACTGAGGAGGCCGAGGCAGTAGAATCCTCCATTTGAGGACAGTTTGGATTACAGAGTGAGTTCAAGGCCAGTGTGGGTGACTTAGTGAGGTTTTGTCAAAATAAAAACTGAAAAGAAGGGATGGATAGACGTGCTTATGGAATGTGCTAGGAACCCAAGTTCAATTCCTAGGGCCTGAAGAGTGGATTATTAAATATAAAGTAAAAATGTTATTTTGAATAGTTGTTAGGAATTTTTTATCAAAAATTATCGAACTTTCAGAAGAGATTATTTTTTATCATGTTTAAACCCTGAAGAAATGAAGCAGACAAGAGATTTTTTTTCTCTGCTGAAGGGAGACAGGACATTATGCAAAATCTTAATCATATATAGATAAAACCCTTTGTCAATAGTACTCCAACAAAAATATCTGTGCTTTGGGATATGGCTCAAAGTAGATAGCTTGTTTAGCGTGTCCAGGCTCTGTAAAAAACAAAAACAGCAGCAATAACAAATCGCCCCAAATCTTTATGATATCAAGATACTTTACAGTCTTACCTATTTTCTGGGGATACGGTATTGTAGCACAGAAGTACTTTCTTCATATGAGGATCTGTTGAAGGTGAAATAGCGTCGTCAACGAAAAGAAATGTAAAATCTAGAGATCAGTCCCCACCACCCAACAAGGAAGTTCCAGCATCCTAAAACAAGCAGTGGAGGGTCTGAAGTCTTTGGGAAAAGTCAATTGTATTTAATGGTGTTGACCAGTTTTCCATACTGGCCACCCTACATACACTTCAGGGATCTCTGGGTAGAAGAGCCTGATGCATACTCCTTTTGACTTCCCAAAGCCCAATAGAGACCATCTTTACACGTGGCTCAGATAACAAAAGCAGAATAGGCAAATTGAAATTAATGTTGAACTAAGAATATGGTTGATCTCTGAGGCACTATCATCTTAGTATATTATTTCACTTCATTCTCCCAATAATCCTATGAGGCAGATTCAATACTATTATTTCTGTCATTTTTTACATATGGAAACTGGTTTCAAAGAAATTAAATAACTTGCTCAAAGTTACTCTGCTAACAAGGGATCTGAGGTCAGACCCAGGCATCCTTACTCAGAGACCCTCACAGCGTATGCCACCCCCACTCTTGTGTGTGTGTGTGTGTGTGTGTGTGTGTGTGTAAGTGCCCATTAGCAAGTGCACAGAAGCCAGAGGAGGACTATTAGCGTTCTTCACCATCTTCCTATTAAGCAGGGTCTCTCAAAAACTAGAGCTTGCCATTTTTTAGCCAGGCTGTCAGTCCAAGTCCAGACAATCCTCCCTCTGTCCTACCCAGAACTGGAGTCTGAGGCAGTTCAAGGAAGCTGTGAGCTGGACAGTGTGGGTGCTGGGAACCAAACGCTTGTCTTTTATATACTCAACACACTTTTTTTTTTTTTTTTTTCATTTGCTGACCCTTGACTTTGTTTTCCTTCTTCAAGTCAGGGTTTCTGGGTTACCAACTCCGACTGTCCTGGTACTCTGTAGACCAGGCTAGCCACTGAGTGCTGGGATCAAAGGCATGTGCCACCCTGCCTGCCTTGAGCCTTGATTATTAGTACTTTTAAAAGCTCCATATTTATTTTGCTTTCTGACTTTGTGCTTCTGCCTTTAATATTTTTTCAACAGTTTTCTGCTCATCAATAAGGAAAGCACACTTGATCCTGTCATGGACACAGCACACACGGAGCCACCATAGGCCCTGCTGACGTGCTTCTTTGTTTTAAACAATCTCATAAAGACTATACAGCAAGAACCTCTCGAAGTCTGACTGGGCACACACAACATACAGATTTTGGTGCTTTCATAACCTTCTTGGTATAAAGGTAAACAATCCTATTGCCAAGGGTTCAAGACACCTAGTTTTGGGGGCTGGAGAGACAGCTCAGTGGTTAAGAGCACTGGTTGCTCTTCCTGAGGACCTAGGTTGAATTCCCAGCACCCATGTGGCAGCTCACATGCAGGCAAAACACTAATGTACATAAAATCAAAATAAATAAATTAAAAGAGTAGTTTTGTTAGAGTCCATGTTATAGGAAGCCTGTGACGGTGTGTTAAGTGCTGGGACTCTTTAGAGTGCCTCTTAGCACTTCCTTGAAAAAGCACAGCACACGCTCTTACTACTGAGCCATCTCTCTAGCCCAGACGGCATGTCTCTTGATAGTTAGGGGGTAACCTGAGAGTAGCTGCTGTCTGGACCTAGCAGGTGTGTTTTCTGATCATTTGAGTTACCAGTGAGAATCTGAAATGTTACAGTTGCCACATATCTATATTAGTGTGTGCTGTAATTTGTTTTTCTTTGAAACAGGGCCTCATGTACCCCAGGATGGCTTTAGACTTGCTGTTGAGGATGACCTTATAGTTTTGATCCTACCCTCCACCTCCTGAGTGATGGGGATGTAGGCATATGCCACCATGCCCACTTTATGAAGTCCTGGGGATCAAAGTTAGGGTTTTGTCACCCTCAGCAAGCACTCCACCAACTGCTACTTCCCCAGCTCTGGCTAGTGCTATTTAGTAAAGTACCACAAAACATGTTTAGTGTGCAGTGACCGATGTTATAAACTCGTGTGCACTGGAGAGATTATTTGATCCTGGTGGGCTTATCTGTGTGACTGTTACGTATTTTGGGATTCAGAAGGAAGAAGCAGTGACTTCATAGAGAAAGCCCTTCTCACAGTCACAGGAGTGGCTAAAAGAGGAAGATGAGCTGGTCAAGTGCCTTTCAATCATTGTTTGTGTATAATGACTGCTAAGTATCATCCACCAGAGACCGTGTGGTCAAGATGTAACTAAAGTGGAAGAGGAAATAATTTGTACAATAATCTACATTAACAATGTATTTTTTCTTTTTGATAATTTTTAATTAATCATTTTTCTTTTTTCAGTTCTGGGGATTGAACCTAGGGCTTCAAGCATGCTAGGCAAATAAATGCTCTATCATTGAATTAGAGCACCAGCAGTTTATTATTTTTATTTGAAAAATTTTTTTGTTATTTTTTTACATCCCTATACAGTTTCCTCTCCCTCCTTTCCTCTCCTCTGCCCCCTTGCCCAATCCACTTCTCCATTTCTCTTCAGAAAAAGGCTGGCCTCCATACACACAAACATGGCATATCAAGTTGCAGTAAGACTAGGCACCTCCCTTCCTATTAAGACTGATGAGGCAGCCCAGTGGGAGGAAAAGGGTCCCAAAGCCAGCAGAAGAGTCAGACAGCTCCTGCTCTGCTCCCAGCACAGCTGTAATACATGTGCAGAGGGCCTAGGCCAAAACCCATGAAGGGTCCCTGGTGGTTGGTTCAGATTCTGTGGGCCCCGGTTAGTTGATTCCGTGGGTTTTCTTGTGTCTGTTACCCCTTTGGTTGCTACATACAACCCTTCCCCTTTTCTGTAGGATTCCCTGAACTCTGCCTAATGTTTGGCTGTGGGTCTCTGTATCTGTTACCATCAGTTGATGGATGAAGCCTCTTTGATGACAGTTGGATCCCCAGGATTTTAAAAGATATATTTGTGTCTATCAGCCTGAGTGTGTGTGTGCATCACTTGTGTGAAGTTCTTTTCTTTTTTCTTTTTTTTTTCTTTTCTTTTCTTTTTTTTTTTTTTTTTTAGACAGGGTTTCTCTGTGTAGCCCTGGCTGTCCTGGAACTCACTCTGTAGACCAGGCTGGCCTCGAACTCAGAAATCTGCCTACCTCTGTCTCCCGAGTGCTGGGACTAAAGGCGTGCGCCACCACTGCCCAGCTTTGTGGGAAGTTCTTGTGGAGACCATAAGAGAGTGTAGTTTCCCCTGGAACTGGAGATAAAGGCAGCTGTGAGCCAGCTAACACGGGTGTGAGGAACTGAATTTGAGTCCTCTGAAAGGGCAGCAAGTTTTTTGTTTGTTTGTTTGTCTTTTGTTGTTTTAAAAAGCCATTTTTCCAGCCCCCTAGTATCTTTATTTAGTTTTAAAATTTTACTTCTCTTTCTCTCTGTGTCTGTCTAGCTGTCTCCAGTGCTGGAACTCAAACCTAAGGACACGCATACATTAGACAGGTCTTCTGCCACTGAGCTACATTGCACGCTTTGATATTTATATTTAGTTTTTGTTGTTTTGTTTGTTTTGTTTTTTCAATACAGGGTTTCTCTGTTTTGCTGTGGCTGTTCTGGAGCTTGCTTTGTAGATCAGGCTGGCCTTGAACTCAGTGCTGGGACTAAAGGTATACACCACTATTGCCCGGCTATATTTAGATTTTTTTTCTTTTTCCTTTTCCCTTTCTTTTCCTTTCTTCCTCCTTCCCTCCCCCATCTTTTTTCCTTCTTTTCTGTGTTGTTGTTGTTGTTGTTGTTGAGACAGCATTTCTCTGTCTAACCACCTGGCTGTCCTGGAACTGGAACTGTAGACCAGGGTGGCCTGGAATTCACATGTGCCCCACCACACCTGGCTACATTTAGATTTTTAAACCTTCCTTCCCCCTTCCCTTAGATTTGGCAGCAAGTTCCTTTACCCACTAAGTCATCTTGATTTTTTTTTTTTTTTTAAAAAAAGAGAGATCTTGTGTAACTCAGGCTAGCCTCAAACTCAGTTTGAGGTTGAGAATGTTCAATGACCAAGACTTCAACTTGGTCCTTCTGTGTCCCCTTTGAGAGTGCTAAGATTGCATCTATGTGGCTGTTGCTCTTCCTCCCTGCACCTGTGTGCATGTATGTGTCTGTGTGTGCTCAGAGGATCAAGGATCACATTCAAATCAGGAACTTGTATGTACTAGACAAGTGCTCTACCACTAAGCCATATCCCCTTTCTTTCTTTCTTTCTTTCTTTCTTTCTTTCTTTTTTTTTTTTTCCGAGACAGGGTTTCTCTGTGTAGCCCTGGCTGTCCTGGAAAACTCACTCTGTAGACCAGGCTGGCCTCGAACTCAGAAATCCACCTGCCTCTGCCTCCCGAGTTGCTGGGATTAAAGGTGTGCGCCACCACTGCCCGGCTCTAGTCTCTTTCTTGTACACTCTTTTAAAAAAAATTATGAATGAAGCAGAATATCATCAGGAATCATTTCATGTTTTCCTCCCTCTCTATATATGCTATGACTGCTAGTTCAGTATTTTTATGGGACTCCTAACAGTGGGAGCAGAAATATTTCTGACTTTTGCCTGCTCTGGGGGACTCTTCCCCATGTTGGGTTGCCCTATCCAGCCCGCCTATGCCGGCTTTTGCCTTGTCTTAACTGTATTTCTTTTTGTCCTGTTTGGCTGTTGACTCTTGGAGGCCTGCTGTTTTCTGAAGATGAGACAGAGAGGAAGTGAATCTGGGTTAGAGGGGAGGTATGGGTAGCTTGGAGGAGTTGGGGGGGCAAAAACTATGGTCAGGATTTATTGTTTTAGAGAATCTATTTTCAATAAAAAAATTTAATTTTTTTCGAGATCATGCACACTTCCTTTTCTTGTCAAGAGTCTTGCCTGCCTGCCTGCCTGCCTGCCTTCCTTCCCCTTCCTTCCTGTCTTTATTTTTTGGTTCTTCAAGACAGGGTTTCTTTCTGTATAGCCCTGGCTGCTCTTGATCTTACTTTGCAGACCAGGCTGGCCTTAAACTCACAGAGATCCACCTGCCTCTGCTTTCCAAGTGCTGGGATTAAAAGTGTGCGCCACCGCTGCCCAGCTTGTTTTTTAGATTTTTTATTTGAGGGATCAATAAAAAACTTCAAGAGATTTTGTACTGCCTGCAGAACTCACAGGGTCAGTGTACATATTAGTGTGTAAGAAGAATGGACGATGGCGAACACAGATGTGCAGCTGAGCACTTGTAAGTGGTGCCTTAGGCTCAGTTGCCCAGCACATCAAGAAAACAACCAAATTGTAATGGCTACCATTAGTTCCCTCCATCATTTTAAAAGGAAAATACTTTAATGCCCCTTTACCCCAAATATGAAGGCTATAACTATGGAATAAAGGAAAGTGTAAACATTTTAAAATTAAGTGGTATAATGTTCACACTGAAGCAGGCAAAGATGTCCAATTCTTTTACTTTTCTCTTTTTTTTTAGTTTATTTACCTTATGTATGTGAGTACACTGTTCCTGTCTTCAGACACACCAGAAGAGGGCATCAAATCTCATTACAGATGGTTATGAGCCACCATGTAGTTGCTGGGAATTGAACTCAGGACTTCTGGAAGGGAAATCTTAATCTTTGAGCCATCTCTCCAGTGTCATCATCCCCCCCTCCCGTTTTTTAATAATTTGGCTTTTTTGTTTTTTTTCCAGACAGGGTTTCTCTGTATAGCTCTGGCTATCCTGGAACTCATTCTGTAGAACAGGCTAGCCTCAGTCTCAGAAATCCACCTGTCTCTGCCTCCAAAGTGCCAGGATTAAAGGCGTGTGCCACCACCACCTGGCTTTTATTCTTTTCTAAAATTTTATTTAGGTGTATGGGTGTTTTGCCTGCATATATGTCTGTGTACCATGTGTGTGCCTGGTACCCACAAAAGGTGTTAGGTCTTCTGGAATTAGAGTTACAGATAGCTGTGAGGCACCATATGGGTGCTTGAAGTTGAACCCAAATCCTCTGGAAGAGTAGCCAGTGCTGTCAACCATTGAGCTTCCTCTCTAATCCTAAGATGTCTACTTAATACTATGACTGTGATATAATGTATGGTAAGGAGGAATTAAGGTAGCAGATGAATTGAAGGTTGTTAATCAGTTGACTTTGTTGTTGTTTTTGAGGCAGGGTTTCTCTGGGTAGTCCTGGCTGTTCTGAAACTCACTCTGTAGACCAGGCTGGCCTGGAACTCAGAGATCCACCTGGCTCTGTCTTCCGAGTGCTGGGATTAAAGGTGTGCTCCACCACTGCCTGGCCTAATCAGTTGACTTTTAGGTAAGGGGTTTGTCCTAGACTCGGTTAGAGTTCATTCGTTCACAAGGGTCCCTGGATGTATATGAGAAAGCCCCAGTGGGTAAGAAGCACTTGATATGCAGGCCTGATGACCTGAGTTCGTCCCTGGAACCCATGTTCAAAACCTGGATGCAGTGTCCCCATCTGTAATCCCAGCACTCAGTGGCCAGATGGGAGTACTGAGCTTGGCAGAAATGAAAGACCCTGCTTCAGCAAGGTGGAAGGAGAGAACTGCCTCTGATTTTCACATGTGCACCAGGTCACAAGTGCCCACACAAACTTGCACACACAGAGACACTAATAAAAAAGAAATATATGAGGGAGGCAGAAGAGGTTAGGATGGTGCCTTGTGAACGCTCTACCTGCTCTTGTTGACTTAGACGATGAGGATGTGAGCCAGAGAATGTGAGATTTATGGGCAAGTGAAGGCCTCTGGGATGGAACTGGATTCAGCTCCAGGAATACCTTCATTCCAGGCTAGTCAGAACCATTTCATATGTCTACCTATGGAAGTAAGCTACTAATGAGCATGTGGTATTATATCAGCCACAGAAAATGAATAGTTTTATTAATAGAAGACACTTAATTTTAGTTGGTATACATATGTGTGCTCATGCATGATTGTGTACACCTGTGCGTGCATGCATGCATGTGCTTTTTTGCCCAGGGTGACCTGGAACTTACCATCTTCCTTTGTAACTGTTTTAAGTAGTTGGAATTACAAGTGTGCACCTCTGTACCTGGCTTCCGTTAACATTTTGAGTCTCAGAATAACACAATTTTCAGATATATGTTATTTCTTCCTGCAACATGGAGAACAAGTTGTTTCCGTATCATCAAACACTGTAATACACATTTTCTACGTGCAAAAACACTGTATAACTCCAAACATCAAAGTTTGGAAATTGGACTGAGGAGAGGACAGTGGGTCCAAAGCTAGCCGGACAAACCTGACTTTGGGTCTCCACATGAAAGCCAGATGCAGTAAGTAGCGTGAGTGTGTGTAATCCCAGGATGCCTGCACAAGGAGATGGGAGGTCAAGGCAGAATTACTAGAAACTCACAGGTCAGCTACCCTAGGGTTTCCAGCAGAAAATGACAACAGAGACATGTGTACACACACACACACACACACAGAGACATCATGTACAGATACATATCATACACATTTAAAAAGTTGAAATGAACATGATGCAATACAGATACAGATATGATCCTCAGACCTCAGTCAAAAATAGTCCATTCCAATAATGGGCTTTATAACAAAAGGCTCCAGTCTAACCTGGTATGATGTTACACATCTTCTGTTTTGTTTTTCAAGCCAGGGTTTCTCTGTGTAGCCCTGACTGTCCTGGAATTTGCTCTGTAGACCAGGCCTGCCTCAAACTCAAAGATCCACTGCCTCTGCTACTTTAATCCCAAGTGCTGGAACTAAATGTGCCACCTTATTAGTACACACCTTTTGATCCAGCGCCCAGGAAGCTGAAGCAGGAGGATTGATTGCAAGTTTCAGGTCAGAGGTCAGCTTGGACTGTATAATAGGTTTGAGATCATTCTAAGGTACAAAACGAGACCCTGTTCCCATCCTCTAAATAAAGATTAACTCTACACCTTGAGTAAAATTGTCCTGACTCTTTAGTCTTTTTCACTCTGGAAATGATTCCGTAGATTTTCTTTGATGTTTATGACTTTTGAGGGCGATACGCTAAGCTCGGTATGGTGGCTTACACTCATAATCCTAGCACTAAGATGCTCAGGCATCAGGTGAATTGTTGCAAATTTAAGTCCAGTGTGTAATACATAATAAATTCTAGGTCAGCCTAGGCTACAGAATGAGGTCTTCACACACATGCAGGTACACACACAGTGGATGGATATGCACAGCAGTTGGAGGAGGGTGTCAGTTATTCTATCACTCTCTTACTCTTTTGAGGTAAAATCTCACTAAATCTGAACCTCACTTTTTGCCTTTAACGAAAGCCAGCAAGCCCCAGTAGTCCTGTCTATAAAACCTGCACAGCAATAGGACTGCAGGCTTCTGTGAGGCCACTTCCACCTTGGGTGTAGAGATGACCCAAAAACAAGTCCTCTGGGTTGTTTAGCACGTGGTTATAACTACTGAGCCATCTCTTCAGCCTAAGAGCCAGGTGTAGTGACACATGCCTTTAATCCTAGCATTTGGCAGGAGAACTAATTGTTCAAGGCTAGCCTGAACAATAGCTACATAGCGATTCCAATGTGCCAGCCTGTGCTACATGAGATCCCATTTCAAAGCACAACCCAAACCAAAACCAACAACACTTCCTTCCAAAGAAAACAAACCGAACAAGGAAAAACTTGACTTCAAGTGAATGATCAGTGTGCAAGAGTTTCAAACTACTCCTGATGTTGTTACAGAGGAACAGTAGCTTACTGTTTCTGCCCATTGGTGTTTTCTACTAGAAGATACAGAGCCTAGAAGTTGTGCTGGTAGAGTATCCCACTCCTAATCTATGCTAATGTCTGTATTTGTCTTTCAGAGAAGATGAGGAGACAATTCCTGGTCCCCCAAAGTGTTTGGCCACACCCCAGTCTCCTCCTGAGGTCTCACCGATTCCCCTCTGGGAGCTCTAGCATTCTGTAGGCCCCCACCCTCACATGCTCTTGCCCAGAGTTTTGTTTTTCTATTTATTTGTCTCTGTTGTTTTTGAGATAGAGGCTCAATATAGCTCAAGCTGGCCTTGAGCTTGCTATGTAGCCAAACACGTAGCTGAGCATGAGACTGAGCTCCTGATCCTCTTTCCCTTTTGGATATTGAGATTATAGGCATGCACCATCACACTGGACTTAGAACAGAGATCTTAACCTGTTCAGTTTTATAACTCATGAAATGGTAATTTTTATTTATTTTTTTAAGACAAGGTCTGTCTGTAGTCCTGGCCTTCTTGGAACTTGCTAGGTAGACCAGGCTAGCCTTGAATTCAGAGATACCCCTGTCTCTGCCTCTGGTCAAAAGTAGGAAGAAAGGTGTACACCACTGTGTCCTGAGATTTTCTGCAGTTTTGTTATTGTTATTTGAGACATGGTCTTGTTGGCCTTGAGGTTACTGTCTTCCACTCTAGCCTCCCAGATGGTAGAATTACAGGCTTGTGCCACCACACCTGGCTTGCCAATATCTTTAAAGAATTTGTTATTGAATGTTCATGATTTTTCAAGGATGTCTAAGGTAAACCTGAGACTAGTATATGATTTAGTATATATCCTCAATATATTTCAATATCCTTAAAATGTTCTCAGCGATGACACTGAGGATGAGAGTCCCACTTAGTTTCTAGTAGTGTCTTTTGTTCTTAGTTTGAGTATTTATGGCTCAATATGTATTTTATCTTAGGACAGTTTCCATAGATAGTCAGGTGGGCCTGAACTCACAGCAGAGGTCTGTCTCCATGACCATTTCACAGTGGTGATCTTGAGCAAGGTGATTGCTATCTACTGACCTTCTCTTTTTGGCCACACAGGGCAGAGGCATGATCTTGAAACAGTTGCTTGTTCAGGGAACTAATTCAGAAAGCCATGGTGGCCTTTCTCCTGAGTCATGTGCTGTTTTGTAGCTCTTCCCAGCCAGAGGCTTCTATGGTAGGAAGCAAAACTAAATGACTGGTAATTAAATGTTTAGTGTTTATTTTAGCTGGTTATTAGGTTGAGGTTAAGCTTGTTTAATGAGTGAATATGGAGGAATTGTCCTTTTTCTGTTGTTTCATTTTTGTTTTTTTTTCGAGACAGGGTTTCTCTGTGTAGCCCTGGCTGTCCTGGAACTCACTCTGTAGACCAGGCTGGCCTCGAACTCAGAAATCCACCTGCCTCTGCTAACCGAGTGCTGGGACTAAAGGTGTGCCACCACTGCCCGGCGGAATTGTTTTTACAGTTGAGTGTGTACTTGCTGATCTGTCACTCCCATTTTATGAAGCTGGAACATGATTTCCTTTTTAATGGTTGCGGAGTTTACGTTACTGAACCCATTTTGATGGTGTTCCTTGTGCCAGTCCTTTCTTTGCTACCGTGTTCAGGGAACAGTCTCCTCGTTGTCACTTGTTTCTGTGGGAGAAAGTAGACCACTTTGCAGCAGTTTCCAGTAATATATTGCTGCAGAAATAGATTGTCAGGTGGTGTTATTCAGGCTTGGTTTTTGTGTAATTTAGAAAAGGTGATTTAAGTAGAACATTTGGTGTATCTTTTTCAAATTGCAGTTAATTATAATGACGGTTAATTATGAGTTCCTTTTTACTCTTTTAGAATGTTGTCCAACTGTAACAAATTTAGCAGGATTTGAGTTAAAAACAGACACTTTAAAAGTCAAATGAATCGATTGAAGAGGATCCTATCGTTTTCAATTCAGCCTCTAACAGCATTTCCTTTTATTTCATTTTTAATCTCTAGCCATATCTAGGCATCCACAGTGCACAGGGTGGGACAGTGCACACTTTTAATCCTAGTGAGCAGGAAATAGGAATTTCTGATCTTTAATCTCACTGTTCAGGAGACAGGAGCCTCTATGTAGCAAGTTCCAGGCCATCCAGAGCTACAAAGTGAGATCCTGTCTCAAGAACAAAAACAGCCTGCATGGGGGTTGGCAAGGAGGGAGAGGAAGAAACTGCAGGGAATGATTTCAACTTTTATTGGAGTTTCAGAGTAGAAACTTCTATGAAAGATATTTGTAGATCACCTTTGACTTTGTGGTAAGTATTTTAAGTGTAATCTTTTTACCTGACACAGACCGCATCAACAAACTGTCTTATTTTTGTTAGAGTTATACATGGTCATCTAAAAAGTCATATAGCCATGGTTAGCATGAAAATTACTAACTAGACTAGCCTAGTTATCCTCATGGCTCTTCTTGCCTGGCAGTTTTTCTACCTCTACTTTCTAAATCCTAGGATTAAAAGTACACACTACCATACCTGGCCTAAAAAGGATTGTTTTTTTGTTGTTGTTTTGTTTTGTTCTGTTTTGAGACAGGGTCTCACTATGTAGTTCTGACTATCCTGGAACCCACTAGGTAGTCCAAGGCTGGCTTTGAACTCACCGAGATTTTTTTGTTTGTTTGTTTGGTTGGGTTTTTTTTTTGTTTTTTTGAGAGAGGGTTTCTCTGTGTAGCTCTAGCTGTCCTGGAACTCACTCTGTAGACCAGGCTGGCCTCGAACTCAAATCCACTTGCCTCTGCTTACCGAGTGCTGGGATTAAAGGTGTGCCCCACCACTGCCCAGCTTCACAGAGATATTTTTGCCTCTGCCTCACCATTTCTGGGATTAAGGGCATACACCACCACATCTGACTGTATTAGGTGGTCGTCTTCTTCTTCTTCTTCTTCTTCTTCTTCTTCTTCTTCTTCTTCTTC
>JADRCH010000248.1:454997-479998 GCA_019843965.1 Rhynchomys soricoides | reverse complement strand
TCTTCTTCTTCTTCTTCTTCTTCTTCTTCTTCTTCTTCTTCTTCTTCTTCTTCTTCTTCTTCTTCTTCTTTTTATTATTTTTATTATATGTAAGTACACTGTAGCTCGCTCCGGCCCAACTTGCTCCAGCCCTGCTTGCTTGCTGTAGCTGTCTTCAGACATCCTAGAAGAAGGCATCAACTCTCATTATGGATGGTTGTGAGCCATTGTGGTTGCTGGGATTTGAACTCTGAACCTTCAGAAGAGCAGTCAGCTTTCTTAACTGCTGAGCCATTGCTCCAGGCCCTGTATTAAGTATTCTTAATTGCATCTTTTTTTTTTTCCCTTCTTCAAGAACGGCTTTCTCTGTATCCTAGATCAAGACCTGACTGGCCTTGAATTTACAGAGATCTGCACCCTCCCTAGTGCTGAGATTAAAGGTGTGTGTCACCACTGCCTGGCTCTTAAATGTATTTTAACAGTGCCTCATGGGAGAAAATATTCACAATGTTGTGACAATATTCATATTTAAAAAGTATTAGCAATAATAGAAATGAGGCAATGTTGGGACTGGACCCCAGAGCTCAGCACTATCTTCACCTCTAGCTCCCAGACCTCTCTGTCATATATCTTTAAATTGTAGGTTCAACACATAGGAATTGTGTCAAGTCGACTGAAACATGGATCCAGATATATTATAGATTATGCGATGGAAGCCTGAATAGAATGCTCACATGTTTTTTTTTTCCTCAGAGAAGCTTTTTTAAATGGTTCTGTTAAGTGTAGGACTGTTCTGATGATTATCTTTTTAATTAAAATGAGAAATCTTTGTTTAAAGTGGCACTCGTTTTTTACGGCCTGTTACAGTCTCTGTAACAGTCATTTCTTAAGTCTGAACGTTTTATTTCCAGGAATCCATTTATATAAAACTATGTTTAGACTTAATTAAGGAACAATTCTTACAAAGCTTGTAAATAGACAGCAAAAAAGAGACCGAAAATCAAACTGACATTCACATTTAACAAAATGACTGTTACAAGGTATGTAATAAGCCATTAAAATACAATAAAGCCCTTTTTATAAGAGTTCATATTTTTTGATCCTTGTTTTCAGAGGTATTTAAGACAAATATCAAAGCTCTACACACTGGCGTGGACCAGTGGTAACTTCTTTGGCTTGTAACTGACGATGGAGGAGCCTACCTGTCTTGTTCATGTTTTCTTTGAAATACCTAAGACTGGGCTAGTTTAGTCGACAATGTAAGTTTTACATTGTGCTGTAGTGAAAATGAGATGTGTTTCCTAGGTTCAACTTTCTAGACATCATATGACATTGACTAAGTTGCTTAACTGCTTTGAGTCTGATTGTCTTATCTGGAAGCACTGTTACCATTGCCTACTTCTGTGTCAAAGAGCTCTTAAGAGGATAGAGGAAAAATTTAACTATGAGAGAATTCTGGAAATTATAAAGGACTGTAAGTAGCTAAAGTAATGTTTCCTATAAAGAAAAACAGTCTGACAGCATCCCCTCTCCCCCAGGTGTTTTATTGGGCTTTCATGGAAACTCTTATAAAAGAAAGCATTTATTGGGGCTTACTTACAATTTCAGAAGTTCAGTCCATTGTCATCTGTAGGCTTAGATTTTTCAAAACCCACTTTAATTATGGTTCTTTAGTGCTCAACCTCCCTTTTAGCTCACCATCCATCAGAGGTAGGGGAAAAGAAAGGTTAATAGGAAACGGGTTGGACCTGTTCAGAAGTAGTTCTTGGGGTGATTCCATCTTCATTGTCAGCAGTCCAGTTCTCTAGCAAACACTAACATGAATCATCAGCAGCAGTCCCGTCCACTCAGCAAACATCAAACATCAATTAGTAGCAGTGGCTTGATCCAGAAGAAACCACAAGGCTCCACCTGTCCCCATGAGTCCAAGGAAGCAGCAAGAAGCAACTGGAATACCACCAGAAGTTTCTGTGGTGCATTTATCTCCATGAAGTCAAGATAAGTGAAGATCAGTGAAGAAAGCAAGACAAACCATTGCAAGAGTGGTGTCTGTGAAGATGGTGTCAGTGAAGCCCAACAAAGACCAGCAAAAGTTGCAAGGCAAACCAGTGCAAGAGCATTGTCCACTGTCTGTCGTTAGGATGTACTCATACTCTTTCCAAACATCACGTGTCCTCTCAAGCTTCCACTCCAGCAAAATATCACATGCCCTTTCACCAGGCAGCTTCCAGAAGAATACCATATGTCTGTTCTCAGCAAAACATGTCTCATGTGTCTGCTTCAGCAAAACATCCTTTCATAAGACAGTTCCCAGAAAAAAATCACATGACACAACCGAGTCTCCAATGAAATCAGAAATTCCTATTTCAGTTATCATGGCAGGGAACAAAGCAGACATCACGTTGGAGAAATAGCCAGGACTGATATAGCTAGATCTTCAGGCAGTGGGAAGAGAGAAAGTCTCTGGGAATGCGCTTTGTGAAAACTTGAAGCCCACTCAGTCTGAGTGACAGACACAATTCCTCCAACAAGGCTTCACCTTCTAATCCTTTCAAATAGTGCCACTCCCTGGTGACCAAGTATTCAAATCTATGAGCCTTTGGGGACCGTTCTCATTCAGACCACAGCACAGGGTCTCTACATAGCCCTGGCTGTCCTGGTATTTAGTATATAAACCAGGCTGGCCACAAAACTCGGTGATTAAAGGCATGTACCATCAAACCCTGTACATGGTACATGTATTTCTTTTCTTTTTCTTTCTTTCTTTCTTTCTTTTTTTTTTTTTTTTAAGATTTTGTGTCCTATGTAATGTCTTTTTAGTTTTTGTCTATTTACAGAAGTCCCTCAACATGTTTTGTTTTTTTAAGATTTATTTTTTATTTATATGAGTACACTGCAGCTGTCTTCAGACACACCAGAAGAGGGCATCAGATCCCATTACAGATGGTTGTGAGCCACCATGTGGTTGCTGGGAACTGAACTCAGGACCTCTGGAAGAGCAGTCAGTGATCTTAAACGCTGAGCCATCTCTCCAGTCCCCTCAGCATGGTTTAATTATGAAATTAACATTTTTTGGAGCTTGCCTCTTTCTGTATCCTACTCTGACCTGAAGCTGGCATTTCTCCTTGCTGTCTTAGTCTTTCGAGTACCAGGAATACAAGTATAGATCCTCATCCTTGGCTTCTGAAATTCCAGCTTTTCTTGTACAGTCTGGAGATAGTTTTACAGAATGCCCCATATCTGGATTGTTTGGTTCTTCATGATTGATTTTATTTAAAAGTTGTTAGCAAGAATGTGTATTGTAGTTTCTTAATGTACTATACCAGAAGCTACATGATGTCATTTTGTTCTATCATTGGTAATGTTAAGTGGTCTTCCTATTAGGGCATTGCTTACCTCACATTTTCATTGTAAGCTATCACCACAGAACAACATCCCAGCTTCTCTTTAAAGACTTTTAAGAAAGATTTACTTTGGGGGATGGAGAGATGGTTCAACAGTTAAGACAACGTGCTGCTCCTGCAGAGAACCTGAGTTCCCAGTACCTGTAATCTGGTGACTCACAAATGCCTGTAACTCTAGCTCCATGTGGATCCAAGACTTTTGACCTCAGGCATCTGTACTTGTATTTAATCCCAGATAGACATATACATATGATTAAAAATAAATCTTATTTGCATTTATGTGTGTGTTTTAGGAGATGCTCATGGAGGTCCGAAGAGTTGGAGGCAGTTGTGAGCAGTTGGATCTGGGTGCTGGGGAACCAAACTCGGATCCTCTGGAAGAACAAAAGTACTCTGCACCATTGAGCTAACTCCTGCTCTGACTTAAACATCTTAACTGGCTTTCATTTGTGACTCTGGAATTGGACACCACTCTTCTATAAAAGGAGAATGAGTGTTCAAATGAGCTGAGCAAGGACAGCTGACTTTATAGGCAGAAAAGGCTGAGGAGAGCAGAGACAGTATAGAAATGGTTGTTACTGCTGCAAAGTTACTGCCTTATAGGGCTGATACAGGGGACTTTCTTATTTGCCAGCTTAGGTAAACTAAACTCGATTTTTTTGGTTGTTGTTGTTGAGCCAGTCTGTCTGTCTGTCTGTCTCTTAACTAAAAGGCATGGTTTCCCTATGTATAGTTGTGGATTGGCTTGTACTCCTGATCTTCTGCCTCTGCCTCCTCAGCCCTGGAATTACAAGTAGGTGCTATCATGCCTGACTTCTCGTCCATTGATCTTTCTTAATTAAAACCAGGCAAACAAAAACCTTACTCTTGTCTGTGAGTGCATGTTTCATGTTGTGTGTGGGGAGGTGGGAGGACTAGTCTATTCATTGTCTCTCTTCTTTTTTCCCCTGTGCTTCCCAACTTAGGCTGGAGTGTGTAGGCTTAGAGAAATGTAAGCCTACTTTCTTTAGGTTTCTTCAACACTTCAACCTCCCTTCTAGCCCGCTGAGCAGGCATAGGGAAGAGGGGGTTGTGGACCTTTTAGAAGTAAAGTATTTCTTTCGGGCAATTCCATTCTTGGTTGTCTGGATACCAGCAATCCTGCCAATAGCAAACACCAAGCACAAATCAGTAGCACAATCCAGCAGAATTTACAAGGCTCTGCCAGATTGGCACAAGTCAGCAGAAGTGATAAGAATCAGCTGGAATACCATAAGAAGTTCTTTGGCGAGTTTCTCTAGGAAGTCAACACAATCAAAGATCAGTGAAGAAGTGAGACCAGTGAAACTTTGCACTGCCAGCAGTGCAAGAGGGTCCTTTCACTGCCTGTGGGGTTCTACTTCCAGACATTTCTCAAACGTTTGCTTTAGCAAAACATCCTCTCAAGACAGCTTCCAGAAAAACATGTGACACAGCTGAGCTTCCAATGAAACCAGGAACTTCCATTTCAGCAGTGCCATTTTACACCCTGCTTGCTTTGTGTGGGTGGTTCCTGGGAGCACACTCAGGTTCTTAGGTTTGTTTAGCAAGAGCTTTTACCCACCGAGTCATCTCACAGGCCCCCACATTGGCCTGTTTCAGAGTTCAGTGTGATCACTTGGTACCTAACATGAATGATATGGTCTAGTGTGCTGGTCTACTCAAATAGATAGTGGTCTCCTCTACTTGACACTATATCTGTAACTAAAAAGTATTCAGCACATTGAACTTGGAGATGGTATGAATATCTTGTTTTCCAAAATTGTTACACTTAGTTTTCTGTCATTAACCAATTTATTTTTAGGGAGTTCTAAGTCTTTTTTTTTTTTTTAAATCCTTGACTTTGAAATGGTGGCTTCCTAGACATTGTATGGACTTTATTATATCTATCAATCTATCTATCCATATTTTTAACTCAGATAAATTAAGATTAAATTTAAGTGGTTTTTTTTTTTTAGCTTTAAAAATGTATGAGTGTTTTGCCTGCATATATGTCTGTGTTGTACAGTGCCTTAAGAGGCTAGAAGAGTTAAAGTCGTGGTCTGCCATGTGGGTGATGGGAATTGAACCTGTGTCCTCTGGAAAAGCAGCCAGTGCTTATAACCCCTGAGCCATCCCTCCGGTTCACAGTTATTACTGTGTTTTGGCTGGTGTGTAGGTGCCATGTATGTGAATCAGCACAATCTGTGAAGTTAGTTCTCTTTCCATCTTACTTTGGGCTCCAGAGATGGAACTCAGGTTGTCAGGCTTGCTTAGCAAGTGCTTTTACCTGCTGAGGTAATTCGGCAGCTTGAAGATCACATTTTTGCATCATGATTGACATGCTACATTTGTAAAAGTAACTTTTATTCTCCTGTTGTCTGGGAGACTTACTGACTCTGTCTGCTAACCTAGGCCTAGTTCTGGAAGCTTATAGCCTTCATTCTAGCCTCCGTCCAATCTTATCTAGGCCTAGAGTGTTTTCAGTTTCTGAGATTTGCTGCTGAATCAGCTCACTTTTCTAGTTTTTTCTGAACTCTAAGCTGGTTGGTTCAACTCAGCTGTTCTGGCTCAAATTCCTCTCCCAGCTGACTTATTCCATCTGGATTTTCTCTTGGCCTCTGAGTTGCTCTGCTTGGTCTCAAACTAACTCTAGCAATCTTTTCTAATGTTCTGGTTCCTTCGAGCTCATTTTGTCTTTACCTGTGTCTAGCTTGTTCTCTCTTCACTCTGTCTCTATAAAACTCTCCCAGTAAAACTGCCACCCTCTCCCTCTCAACTTTACTGTTCTGTTCTCCATGAACTCTCTTGTATTCCTGTACTGTACTCTCTTCTTCCTCTATTATCTATCTCTCCCTGTAGTTTCCCTTTCCTCTGCTCATGAGAGTTGGGCATATCCTATTCTGTCAAATCTATCTGATTTGTCACTTTTTCTGCCACTCAATTGGACATCATGTTCAAGCATGGGTGCTGCTTCTACAAACTAACCTTAGCCAGATGGTGTGTGCTAAAGGCTGATCCACATCCTAACTAAAATCAGATTCAAATAAACTATAATATCTATCTATCTATCTATCTATCTATCTATCTGAGATAGAGTCCTCTGTAGCAGTTCAGGCTATCCTGGAACCCACTTTGTAGTTCAGGTTGTCGTTAACTCAGACTCTTCTATTCTCTTGCTAGGATTATATGCATGAATCACTATGCCCAGCAAGTGTTTGATAATTGTTTATTATCATGCATTAGAGAGAGAGAGAAAGTGTGTGTGTGTGTGTGTGTGTGTGTGTGTGTGTGTTACTATATAGGCCCCTCTGTAGTATGTAGGGGACCTTCCTGCTTCTGCCTCCTTAGTTCTGGGATTGTTGGTATAAGCTATTACTCCCAAGTTTTTAAAGTTACATTTGTGTGTATGTATGTGTATGTATGCATAATGTGCCATTGCTCTCTCTGCCGTGTGGAACCCTGAGATCAGACTCAGGTGGTCAGGGTTGGTAGCAAGCACCTTCACCTGCTGAGCCAGCTCATTGCCCCCTAGATCTTTATCTTTAATGAAAAGATTAGTAAGGTAGGTGTGGTGGTGTGCTTATAATCACAATACTCTGGACACCAAGGCAGGGGGATTGCAAATTCAAGACCAGCTGGGGCTTCATCCCTAGCAAGACCTGTCTCATAAACAGTAAACAAAGCATAAAACAGAATACAAAGCATTACTTAGGCTCCTTAAAGAAAGGACTAAAATTAAGGAGTCCATCGACAGTGCCTGGAGAACTGTGCGCATCTTCTGGACTTGTCCATTCTGTAGTCTGTGTGTTGCACTGTTTCCTGGTCCTGCTGCTGGTCTAGGGCTACACTTTGAGACACACTATGGTTTCTATAGGCCTGGTAAGCCAGTACATTGCTTGAAGTACATGATTTTGGGGGGCTTTTCCCCCTCCCTAGCTCTGCCAGAATAGTAGGACTGTAGTATATGAGAATAAGTTGAAGTTTGTATTAATAGATTTTGACAAATACTGGGAGAATTTTAACAACTGGCTAAATTACTGAATTAGGATCTCATTAGTCCAGCTAATCCAAAATGGGCCATGTTGTAATGAAAATGATAATAGGTTATTTTAAAACTTATTATAGTCCTTAATATTTGTTGAATCTTTTGTACTGTGATCTCTGTTTTGACTAATTTGGCTAGACATCCACAGTCATCAGTTTGGGCTTTCCAAGTGTGTAAGTGACCTCTGTATTCTCTGTAGCAGCTCAGTTCGGTTACATCTGTGTGACTAAGCAAGTGGAAAATTTGTCATGTCACTGGGATATTTTCGCATTTATAGAAGTTAGCCGGCTGGCCCTTCTCCTTTGCTTCCTCTATTAGAAATGCTATAAACATCAGAGAGAAGAGGGTGACCTTAATATTTGCTTCTCCGACTAAATCACAGCCTTGAAGCAGCTATTTCTTTTCAAATAAGAAGTTTAATTTCACGCCCTGATTAGTGCTAGTGCGTGCAGGTGGATATTTCTTTTATGCAGCTAAGCTGATCTGCCCTTGCAAATTACTTGCCAGTCAGCAGAACTGTAGTTTCTTATGTGTAGTTGTTGGTGAATTATAGTTCTCATTAGTAAGTTTTGTGTCTTTTCAAAAAAATATTTCAGATTTATGAGGTAGGGGTGTGTCTCAGTCACTAAATTTTGGCTACACTAACAACTTTTTTTTTTTCTCTCTAAGCTCAAGGATTGATGAACTTAAATTAACAGTCAGAATTAATTAGCACTAGGAGTCAGATCTTATCTCCAGTTGATTAAAAAAAAAAAATGTACTCAGAATCTAGTAAAAGTGATTCCTTGCGGGGAAGCCCTAAAAAGAAATTGTCTTACTGAGGAATAAAATGCTGTATGGTCAAGATTTGAATGTGCAGAGAAGCTTAAAGAGCAGGGAGGTAAACTGAGGGAAGGTGGGGAAGATTTGAAGTCCAAGGATGGTGTTGATATTTTATTTATTTAGACACAGTCTTATTATGTAGCTCTGCCTGTACTTGGGAACTCACTAGGTAGACCAGGCAAGCTTGGAGCCCAGAGATACATCTGTGTCTGCTATGATTAAAGGCATGGCCACCATGTTTAGCTGTTATTGAATATTTTTAAAGATTTATTTGTATGGGTTTGTTTCTCTGTGTGAGTAATAGTGTACCATATTTGTGCAAGTGCCCATAGAGACCAGAAGATGTCAGATTCCTAAGAGCTTGGGTTATAGTTGGCTGTGAGCCATTCAATATAGGTGCTAGGAACTTAACTCAGTTCCTTTGCAAGAGCAGCAAATGCTCTTAACTGCTGAGCCACCTCTTTTTCTTCCTTGGAATAATTGTTGTTGTTGTTGTTATTGTTGTTGTTGTTATTATTCAGACAGTCTTACTACATTGCCCTGTAACTTGCTAAGTAGACTAGCCTGGCCTTGAGCTCACGGAAATCTTTCTAATTCTACCTCCAGAGTGCTGGGATTAAAGGCATGGCTACCTTCCTGGCTGATAATTGAATATTTAGTTACTTAACTGCCATGGAACCAAAGGATACTGAGGTTTGAACCCAAGATTTTTACATGCTAGGCACGTGCTAAACCCTTGTTCCCTTAGCATTTTAAAACAAGACCGACTTTTATTGGATTTGAATCAAGGATAAATACAATTAATTAGAAGGAAGCATAGTCTAGTTTTGGTGCGTCTGTTCTAGACCTTTTTATCTAAAATGAAACCAGGTTTTTATGGGTCATAAACTTGAGGTATTTGGAGGATCATCTCTAATTCAAGGTGTCCTAACCTTTTTTGGTCACAGACTGCTCTGGATGCAGCAAGATCCTCTCCCATGTCACTTACATTTTGCACACCATTTCAGAAGATTCAGCAATTCCTGAATCCTATCTGTGGACCCTAGTTAATGTCTCCTGCACTAACCTTATTTATTTATTTATTGTTGTGTGATTTTTGTTTTGTTTTGTTTTTGAGACAGGGTTTCTCTATGTAGTCCTGGCTGTCCTGGAACTCATTATGTAGACCTGGCTGGCTTCAAACTCACAGAGATCTGTAGTAAGAATTCTGGGTTATGGTTTCTTTAAAAAAAGAAACATTATAAGAATATGTTTTTGTTTTAATCCCAGGTGTGGGGATATGGGGCAGCTTCAGACTGTCTGCAGCAGTTGACTGTGATGTGCCTTGTGCTCTAGCAGAGGCGTGATTTTGCCAGCTGCAGATAGTTTTTGTGATTGTGGAATTCTGGGAACTTTTCAGAGGGTATATAAATGCTAGAGCCATGATAGGTGGGGTAGGCAGTTGTTGGTCAGTCAAGGGATTTGGTTGTGATTTGTGATGCTCAAAGAAGCAACAAGAAGAAAGAAATTAGATTCAGGGATCTCCCCTCTGTCCTTTCACTTTTATCTAGTGAAGGGGTGAGACAGGGTGAGGGTGGGGGCGGGGATGGGAAAAAGAACCTGAGAAGTAGCTAAGAATGGCTACAGAAATCCACCTGCCTCTGTCTCCTGAGTGCACCACTATCACCCAAGTGTGTGATGTGCTTTTTATCATTTGTTGTTGTTGATAATTACCATTTTCAGTACAACTAGTTATGACTATTTTAATAAGGTAAGGTCTGAGCTTCATCATAAAATGTCATTTTGAGAAGCTAATGAAATGTTGAGTGTGTTGTTTGGTAGTGTCAGAAAATGGTGGAGAGATGACTTGGCTGGTGGCTATAAAAAATGTCTTCCTGGAACATCCTGTTCTTAATATTTTCATTCCCCTAGCTGCTCAGGCAAGCAGCCACAATTTATCCCTGTCTACAGTGATGGAATTTTTCTTGTCAAGAACATGTGGATAGACACACTTAAATCCTTTGGTTCCTGTTCCACTGATATTTCCAGGGTATGTCTGCTTTTATCAGTTTTATTAGAGAAATGGCATGACCAAGCAGATGCCCAGCAAGGTCAGTTTACCCTAGTGAGTGCACTTTACATCCAGGAGCGATTGAAATAAACTCTTCTATCAAGGTCGGCCTTAAACACTGTCAGCATGTTCTGTTATTTATACTCTGCAGTCTGGGAGACTGGGAAACATTTATCTTCTTCTCCTTTTCTGCATCCTCTTAGGTATCAACACTGGGAATGCTGTCCACCCACTTAGCTCATTCAGCAAAGGCAGTTTGTGATGATTTTTACATCAGCAGTACACTCTGCCCAAAAGACCTGGTTAGAATTTCATCTTACAAATCCCACATGCTGCTTGAAAAAAACAAAATACAGTTTTATGTTATCAGTTAAGTGTTTCATGGAATATTTTCTTATTTAAAAAAAAAGGCAATGGAGGTGGAAAGACTTGGGTGGTGGTGTCCAAGGTCAGGTGATGACAGATTGCATTAGAACCATATTTCCCAAGTGTAAGGCTGGCTGGAAGTCTTTCAACCTTGTATTTAGCTTGTAGTGACTTAAAGCCTTCCCTGTCAGAAGCTTATGAAAATAGTCTCTTACATTTCCAGCTCTAGTCTCAGTAGAATTTGGTTGTATTTGGTGTGAGGAAGGGAGTCCATCACATTTCTTTCTCATGCAGGCATCAGTGACTTCCAACACTACTTTTTGGAAGAATCTGAATTCTCTGCTGGTCTGTAGTGCTCTCTGCATCAGAAGTCCTGTCTTAAGATGTATTGGTTTGTTTCTGAACTCAGTATATTGTCCTCCTTTTGCCTTTCTAAGAAAGGTCACTGTATACTGACCTGGAACTTGCTATATACACCAGACTGGCCTAGAACTCAAGGAGATCTGCCTGCTTCTGCCTTCCAAATGCTGGGATTAAAGGTGTACAGCACCATGCCCACTGTCTAGGAGCTGGAGATGGCTCAGTGGTCAAGAGCACTGATTGTTCTTCCAGAGGTGCTGAGTTCAATTCCTAGAAACCACAGGGCAGCTCAGACCATCTATAATGGGATCTGATGCCCTCTTTGGTCATGAAGATGTACAGAAAGACAGAGCACCCATATAAACAAACACACACATAGATAAATAAAACTAAAAATTAATTTTTTACTTGTTTATTGTGTATGTGTACACACACAGTATGGCATAGCACACGGAGGTGTGGAGGTCATAAGACAACTTGTTTGAGTTGGTTCTCTCCTACTGTGTGGGTGGGTCCTAGAAATCAAACTCAGCTTTTTCAGAGTAGCTGAAAGCATCCTTACCCACTGGGCCATCTCACTGTTTCTTGAGTCAAGGTCTTACCATGTAGCCCAAGCTGGCCTTGAGCTTGGGAGTTTCCTTACTTAGATTACAGGTATTACAGGCCACCAAACCAACCCCTTCCCCTAACTCTTTTAAAGTTTCTAGCTCTTGCTTTTTTTCTAAGTTTTCTGTTCCATCCAAGCAGCTTTCAAACTTTAAAAGTTGCTCTGAGCTTAAGACTGTCCTGCGAAGCTCCTGTATGGTGGCAATGAAGGCTTGTGTCTCAGTTTCCAACTTGAGATATTTTAAGGGTTCACACATTAGTTAGAGTAAGCAAAGTTTTAAGTTTTGTGGGTAGTTTAGATATATAATTTCATACTTGTGTAAAAAGGAATAAATATAAATGATTATCATACTTAGAATTTTACTTTTTGTTATTTAATGTTTTTTACCTAAAAAGTTTTTCCTGAATAGTATGTGTAGACATGGATTTCTTGAGACAGCATTATTCTGAGCAGCCGTTCTAAGCAGTTCATGTGTATGTGTGTGTATGTATGTATGTGAACGTACGTACATGTGTATTTGTGCACGCTCAACCAATTTGAATCCATATGGGAATCATGACTTTGAGTATTTTCCTCTGTTAATTGCTACCTTATTTCTTCACATCTGTCTACCTACCTACCTTACTTGTTTTGTGACATTCTCACCTGACCTGGATCTTGGTTCTTTGCTGAGACTGAAAGATTGGTGAGCCCTGGTTTACCTGTGTGTGTCTATCCCTCCCAGTGGCTGTGCCCAGCTTTACCTGGGGCTGGGTGTCCACACTTAGCTTCTTTCTCCCCAGCCCACAACAGAGCTTTTCATTTGTTTTCAACATACTGAAAGAGAATGGATAACAAGGATCCACTTGTTACCCATTTGTGTTGTGGCACTTTATTCTATACACCTTTTATCGATAAGTGACACATGATCCTCTAACATCAGAACAAGGGGACCATTGTCAGTCTATATTATGGAAATTAGAAAAAATCACCAGCACCATTCCTTGTGCACTTTTGCCACATAGTGAATTTCAGGTTCGTTTTGGATACAGAATGAGGCCTTGTCTTAAAATCAAACCAGGCTGGAGAGCTGGCTCAGCTTTTTCAGAGTACTTGCTGTTCTTTCAGCAGATGAGTTAGGCTCTCAGCACCCATGAGGTGTAGCTCATGGTGTAACACCAGCACCCAGAGATCTGGTGCCCTCTTCTGACCAAGGGCACCTGCATGCATGTGCAGACACACACACACACACACACACACACACACACACGTAAAATCTTAAAAAGCAAACAAACAAATGAAAAAAACCAAGCCAACCAAGCAAATAGCCAGTAAAATAACAAATGAGCTTGAGGAATGATTGCTATGAAAAACCTAAAATTTGTTTTTCATACTCAGGTTTGGCTAAGTAAATTATAATTTTCAGTTCATTGCATTCTATAAACTTTATTAAATTATGTAAGCTGTGATTAAAATTAAAATGTGCCTTGTTAATATGAGAAAATTCTCTCTAGCAAAAATAGTAGTACAATATTATAAATAACCTTCTCTATGCCTGCAGGGAACTAATGGGAAATCTAGTAGTGTTTGCATTTTTTTAAAAATAGGAGTACTATTTCTGTTTTATTTGTAAGCAGTAAGTATGTGTGTCTTACTGCTCACATGAATATGACTCTTTACAGGACTGTTGGGTGGGTACTTAATTTTGTGTGTTGATAAGGGATTTGAATTTAGTGATTAAAGATATTCATGATAAACCTTTGAAAAATCTCTCCTCTCATACCCGTTCCTGTCTTTATTTTTTTCTTCTGTCTCTGCACACACATGGGGGCGTGAATGTGCATGTGGAGGTCAGAGGGCCACTGGAGAGGCTGCTTCTCTCCTTCTGCCACGTAAGACCTGGGATCAAGCTCAGTGTGCATGCTTGGCAGCAAGCACCTTTACTTCCTGAACCATCTTGCCAGCCCCCAAATAGGAGTACAATTTTATATTGCCAGTTCTGGACAGTAATTGCTTTTTCTTTGACCTTTTTCTTATGAGTGAGTTTTTGTAAACACTTTTTTTTTTTTTTTTTTTGCGCCATAAAGGTATTTAAGCTATAAGTTTCTGCAGTGTGGTTCTACCATAGAAGAACTTGATTGTGAGGTTAAATGGCAGTTAGCAAGTAAAAGACCCGCCCACTGCTGTCTCTGTGGTACTTACAGCAAGTGAAGTTGGACTACTAGCACAGCAAAGAGTTTGGAACGGTCATTATTCCATTTATACTTAAAAGAAAAAAAATTGATTTATTTTATGTGTATAAGTGTTTTATTTGTATGTATGCACAGGCAGCATGTGTATTCCTGGCGCCTGCAGAAATTGGAAGAGAGCCATTAGTTTCCCTGGAACTCTCCTCCTCCCTCCCCTCCCCCACTTCTTTTTTTTTCCTCCCAAGACAGGGTTTTGATATGAAGCTCTGGCTACCCTGGAACTCGATCTGTAGACCAGGCTTCCTGCCCTTAAACTCAGAGTGCTGGGATTGAAGGTGTGCATCATTGTGCTTGTCTTTTTCCTGGACTCTTAACTGCAGAACCAACTCTCCAGCCCATTCACTGTTTTATTCTTGATTTGGGTCAGGTATTACTGGACACTTGCTTACAGCTCATAATTGTAGTGGTGTTGATATGTTTTGATTGGAGAACTATGTACCAAAATCAGTCACTGCTACCTGTAAACTAGGTTTAATAAGATAGTGTTAATTCTGCTTATTTACTTTTAATTTAAGAATATCTTAATTAAAAAACATTAAGTTAGATTTTAAAAATCCCACCTTTTTATGTGTATGGGTGTTTTGCCTCTGTAGCACATGCACACAGTGTCTACAGAGGCCAGGAGAGGGTGTTGGATCCCCTGGAACAAAAGTTGCAGATGGTTAATTACCATGTGTTTGCTGGGACTCAAATCCTAGGTCCTCTGGAAGACCAGCCAGTTTTCTTAACTACTGAGCCATCTCTCCAGCCTCTAGATATTGTTTCGTTTTATATGATGAAAGTACTTATGAAAGTAACTCTTCAACCAAGATTTTAAAATTAGGTACTAGATATTTAATTAAAATTTCTCTATAAATTCCATTATTTACTTTCTTTATAGGGAAATCCAGTGTCCTTAAGAGCACTATCCTAAAACAAAGTTTGTTACATATTGGAGGAAAGCAGAATAATTGTGTTGTTATGGCAAGTCAAATGGGGAAAATGAAAACAGCACAGATAAGCTGCATCCTGTTGTCATAGTAACCATAGTTGTAAAATGATTAAGGCTGGCTCAGAAAGGATGTATTACATACAGCTTTAGTTTGTTGAAAGTAAGTAGTGAAATAAAAGGTGGGTGATATGGTTTTAGACACAAGTTAAATCTGGCGCCTCGAGTTGCTAGTACCATTGTATACAGACAACTCTTGGTTCTTTTCGGTTGTATTTCAGCTGTGTTGTCTCAGATCATAAAAAAAATGGCATAAAGGAAAGGTGCATATAATAACTGCATGAAACAGCTGTGAATGAGTCTTGTTCTTTTTGTTGGCAAATTTAGAAAGAAATCAAAGTTAGAAATTTTTATTCCTAGAATGATTTTTTTAAGTATTATTTTCTCCCATTGTCTTCATTTCTCAGCTAGAGCTTAATTTTCATTCCTTTTCATTCTTTCTTATAACATTTTAGTCATAAGTGGTAAACCATAACACAAATGTCCATGGTCATGGCAGTTTCTAAAGCCTTAGGTGCAGCATTTTGTTTGCTTATGAACAGATAGATGGATTTGGTGGTAGAATATAAGCATCTTAATGTGTGTAAAAAAATAAATTTATTTCTGTCTTTATAACTTTGTAATCAAAGGTTAAGCGTAATTTTAAATGCCATTATTTCTTTTACAACTTTTATTTATGCATCAAAGCAAAAATGATTCATCCACCAGAGTGGAGACGTGTCAGGAATAACCCTGATGGTAGAAGCAGTGTTCTGTGCTCTGCAGCTGGCTGCTTGCACGGGTTTCTGTAGGAATGGAATTGACGTCTTTGTATTAGAGTATTGATCTCTGCGACTTCGTAGGTACTGTATACAAAGTTGCCCAGTTACAATGTATTAAAGAACTTTAAGAGCAGTTTACATTACGAATGAGATGGAGGGGATGGAGTCTGCCAGACATGCTGCAAATATCCATAAAGCTGTAGATCAGTTTTCTAAAAATTCACATCTAAAATGCTCATACTGTCACCAATGTTTCATTGCAAATAATTGAACATTACCTGAGCTGGCGCTGCCTACTCTGATGTCATCCCCCTGACCCTTGAATGCAGGTTTATATCTATACTGTTGTTGAAGCAAAGGTAGGTTTTAAATAGAAGTAAAGGATTGCATTTGCTTCAGATTTAAGAGAGGGTGCTTAGGTGATCTCTCCTGCTCTTTCTCTATGGAAAATAATAGTACAGGCTTCCCAAGAGAGAGAATCATTATGTCTTTGTGTGTGAATGTGTGTGTGTGTATTTTGTGAAGTTGTTTTGTTTTCTTTAAATCAAATTGAAAAACACTGAATGGCTCTGGCTCACCTGGAATTTCCTACGTAGATCAAGCTGGTCTTGAACTTGCAGTGATTCTTCTGCTTATGTCTCCTGAGTGCACCATTACCCAGCTTTGAATCTTTACTCACTAATTTAGACAGTCTCACATAGCCAAGGTTCTTGAATTCACTATATAGTTGAATCTGCCCCCTCCTCCTCTCTTCTCTCTTGTTCTCCCTCACTTCTTCCCTCTCTCCCAGTCCTGGCTGGCCTGGCATTTAGTATGTCCTCTCACTCATGGAGATCTGCCTGCTTTTGCCTCCTGAGTGCTGTGCCGAAATTAAAGGCTAGAACCTGACAGCCTTGAACTTTTTTGGGGGTAGGAGGGTTAGGTTCTAAGACAGGGTCTCACTATGTAGCTCTTGCTGTCCCAGAACCAGGCTGGGAAGGTATGTAGACCAGGCTGTTCTCGAACTCACAGAGATCTATTTGCCTCTGCATCCTCAATTGCTGAGATTAAAGACATGTTCCTGAATGGCCAGCACCCTTAAACACTTGCTCCTTGTCACTCCACTTTGAAATGCTGGTATTATGGGTGTGTACTTGTTTTAGTTTTTTTGTTTTTTAAAAGCTTGCTTGCTTCTTTCCTTCCTTTCTTTATAAACCTCCCCATTTCAAGTTCATGGCCTCTATTTAAAAAATGTTGTAACATGTATGTGTGTGTGTGTGTGTGTGTGTGTGTGAGAGAGAGAGAGAGAGAGAGAGAGAGATCCTAAACACATAAATATAACCTACTCATGTATGTTTTCAGGGCTGACCAGTTGGTAAGTTCTTCCCTGAGGAAGACTATTTCTTGTGATCTCAGCATGCCTTAGTTCCCTGTAGTTCCTTGTGTAGAACTGAAGCCTTGTGAGCTTTCCTTGTCCATGTTAGCGTGTCTATTGGTATCTTCCTTGTTCAGGTCATGTATATGCAGTCATGCTGGTGAGACTTTGTGGTTGCAGCTTCTGACTTAGTAACTAGAAGTCAGAATCTCACAGCAAACTCTCTTGACCCTAAGTTGCAGGAGTACAACTCCTCATTTGATGAGTTGTAGTTTTCGGTTAGTGGTCTTCATCTATTGCAAAGAGAAGTTTCCTTGGTGAGGGGTGAGGCCTAGACTTCTTTGGGTATAAAAACGGTTATTTGGATGTAGTCAGGGATTATGCTGGTTTAGTAAAGTGGCAGTTAGTTGTTGATTCTCCTCTAAGATCCAAGACCCTGTGCTGGAGAGTGGGGTTTCCAGTACGAGGCATGATGTCTTTCTTTTGAGTGGGTCTTAAGTTTAATTAGAGGGCTGTTTGGTGTGTGTTTGAAGAGAATCTTTTAAATGTAGTTTGTAAAACTGTGAAAATACTTTATATTAACATCTGATACAGGTTTTTAAATTGGCTTTTTGAAAGTGGATGATAAACAGGGTGTGTATTTGAAATGTACTAGTTTGCATCCTGGGTTATGATAAACTGAATTGTAAGATGGAGTTCTTTATTTTCCTTGAAGAAAGATTATTAGGTTTACTCCTCACTCTCCACCCTACAGTCTCCTGTCACATTTCACTTGCTTCAGAAATACTCATTTTCTATCCTTCTCGTGAATATGTAACTCTTAATACTAAGGCCCTGAGAGAGAGGAGATTTTCTTATCTAACCTCAGTAATAACCAAAGCATCACAGAAAATGTCTTCACAACGCATCAAACAATCAGAGAGCCAATAAATCTGTTCTCCTGCTAAATTCCACACCCTGGATGGGGAGGTTAGATTATGTTCATATTTGTTACTTACCAGGGAACATGACACTTGATCTTTGAAATGGTTGTTTATTTCATATATTGTAGCTGCCAATCAGTCAGCTATTTGCAGATAGTGGAGTAAACTGCTGAAATGAGTTCTTCTCTCTGTGGCCCCCAGGAAATCAGGTGCAGCATGGCTGTCTGTATTTATGGAACCACTTACTCTCTTTCTAATGAGTAGGTAATTTTCTTTTCTCCATGAAAGTTAAGGAGCACCTGAGAGAGCTGGGAGACTTGGTTTACAGTCATTGAATACTGCTTGATACCAGGTGATTCTTTCCTGAGCAGCCATTCTCTTTAGAAGAGACCCACAGACAGCACCTTTTGAGCTTCCCCAGCTCATCTACAGAGGAGTTGCTCATAAGGAGAACTCAGCAGTTTGACCTCTTTCTTTGGAAAGGATCTTACTGTGGCTCCTTTTAGCCACAGTAAGGGGGAGATAAGAGTCTAATATGGTAGTCAGCCTGTCCTCAGTATGTGACATGTTAACATGGTACCAGCCTTTGTGGGATCATGGCAATATGGCTGTGAACAAATGTGTCAGCTCATCAGTGGCAAAGTATGGCAAAGCGTTTCTCTGCACTGGAAGGTGGCTGCCTCTTCTGTGTTTCCTGTATTTACAACCCAGTTTTCTTTTCCTGTTTTCTCCTCTTTTCATTCCTTTCCTGTCTTCCATCTTTCAGAAATGCATCAGCCTGACCTTCCCAGTGAGAACTGTGGGTCATTGGAATGTGTGTATAGGTGTATAGAAATGTGTACATTTCTAAAACCTTCAGCTGTTGGCCTACTTATTTCAAATAATATTTAGTGCAGTAAAGTTTAGGGTAGTAAGAAATTTGGACAGTTTTTTGTGGCTTATTCAAATGAGGTTTGACTTGATTTTCTTTTTTCTTTTTCCCCAAGATAGGGTTTCTCTGTAGTCTTGGTTGTCCTGGAACTCACTCTGCAGACCAGGCTGGCCTCGAACTCACAGAAATCTGCCTGCCTCTGCCTCTCAAGTACTGGGATTAAAGGTGTGCACCACCACTGCCTGGCTTGACCTGATTTTTTTATACTTGAATTTAATACAGTGAAATTCCAATGTGACCAAATAGTCTTTTGTAATTTGAGGTAATTGCAATTTTTCTATGAGAAAATGAGCACTTATAAAATACAGGAATCCAAAGCAGGTAATTTTTAAATGGCATAGCAAAGAAAATGTGAATAAACAGACTTTATTCTCTTTTAGGAAAAATAAGATACCATCTACCTCTGTCCATAAATTTGTTCATTAAGCTTGTTTTCCTGTACATGTGTATTAAAAAATGTGTGTGTATGTTTGCGTATGCACTCTAGAGAGAGGGAGTCAGGGGAGGAGGATGGATCTCACTATGTAGCTCTGACCTGGAACTCCCTATGTAGTCCAAGCTAGCCTCAGATCACAGAAATTTGCCATCTGTTTCTGCCTCCTGAGTGCTGGGACTAAAGGGTGGACTGCTTTACTAGCAGAATGACTTTTTTTTTTTTTTTTTAAGGATCTCATGTATCCCATGCTGGCCTGGAACTTAGCATGTAGCTAAAGAGGACCCTGAACTTCTGACCCTCCTTCCCCTCTTCTCCTGTTTTGGGTTACAGGTGTGTGCCACTGCTCAAGATGCTGGGAATGATCACAGTTCTCGCTGGAAAGGTCAGGCTGAGAGATGGAATACAGGGAAGGAATGAAGAGGGAGAAAACAGGAAAAGAGCCGGCAGTGGTGGCGCACGCCTTTAATCCCAGCACTTGGGAGGCAGAGGCAGGCGGATTTCTGTGTTCGAGGCCAGCCTGGTCTACAGAGTGAGTTCCAGGACCACAGGGAAACCCTGTCTCGGAAAAAATAAAAAGAAAACAGGAAAAGAAAACTGGGTTGTAAATACAGGAAACTACAGAAGAGGCAGACATCTTCCAGTGCAGAGAAACGCTTTGCCACAGAGGCAAACAAGTCTTCCAAATGACCTGTGTCCCCAGCCCCAAAATGACTTTTTTGGTATTGAAAACATTCAGTATCTAGATAATGCTATGATGCCCTGTTGTCTGCTAATGTTTAAGATTTTATCTAATTTTAAAAAATAGTTCTTATTCTTTCAAATTTGATAGTCTTAATTTCTATGCGCCCTAGCTTTTCCACTGTTAAAATGTTCCTTACAGATACAGTTCTGCATCTGTAATTGAAGTCAGTATTCTAATACAGATGTTTAGAATCCCAGTTGTTAATTCCACCAAAAAGCTTGGGTAGATGGGGGGTGGGGGATCTCCTTAATAGGAGGGAGGGAAGCAGCTCCTGGTGCTTCCTTAGATAGAACATTACAGTGCAAGCCTGG
This sequence comes from Rhynchomys soricoides, assembly GCA_019843965.1. Classification (NCBI taxonomy): domain Eukaryota; kingdom Metazoa; phylum Chordata; class Mammalia; order Rodentia; family Muridae; genus Rhynchomys; species Rhynchomys soricoides. The sequence goes on along the minus strand of JADRCH010000248.1, from coordinate 459,691 downwards.
CTACCTTCTAAAGCATTTGTTCATTATTATTTATTAAGGACACAATTAGTTATAGTCATCTGATAAACTAGAATTTTGAACAAACAAATGCTTTAAAATTCTAATAACTGTGCATAATCAGTAAATTATTCTTACATGAATTTCCACGGCTGTGCAGAGAAAGGTTCCTAAGTACATAATTGCATAAGAGAGCCACCCAGATTTCAGAGGAGCCATTCCAGTGAATTGTGTAAATAATATGCTTTAAAAACACAGCCTCCTCACATATGAATTTAGATTTTCCAGATACGGAGTAGCTTTGCACCTGTGAGACTAGAACACAGCCCTAAAAAGGCCTTGCTAATTATGAGCTTACCAGAGAGACTAGAATGACCCAAAGCAAATTAATACATAGATTTTTTTTTCAACTTCCTATAAAACCATTTTCACTGTTCTGTTTTAGTTCAGAAAACAAAAGATCTTAAAAGCCACTGGCAAGAGATAAGAACCCTAACATGTATAAAAATATTTTTTTTTATATCAGCATTCTAATTTTCTTAATTGACTAATGCTTTTGTTTTACTTTTATTTGTATTAACATAAATTATATCTGGCGCTTGGATAAATTTACTGTAAGATTTCCCAAAATTGAGGAAGTGTGGGCAGGGAAGATCAGAGGAGTTCAAGGTTCTCATTGACTATGTAGTGAGTTCCAGGCCAACCTAGGATACATGAGACCCTGTCTTTCAAAAGTTTGCTGGGGCTGGAGAGGTGGCTCAGCAGTTAAGAGCACTGACTGCTCTTGCAGAGAGGTCCTGAGTTCAATTCCCAGCAACCACTTGGTGGCTCACAACCATCTGTAATGGGATCTGATGCCCTCTTCTGGTGTGTCTGAAGACAGCTACAGTGTACTCATACGTAAAATAAATAATTTAAAAATAATTAATAAACGAGATGTAAAAAAATTGTTTTCTGTTAGTTGTACAATAGTCCATGTATCCTAAAGTGGGCCAGGCTTCCCAAGGTGATAACAGAGAACCGGTGACTTCTGTGGTCGTATCAAGCTAGCAACAGTTTAATTCTAAAAGCAGCATTGTCTTTTTTTCATGTCCTTTCTTTTGTAGCCTACCCTGACCTTGAATCTGCTAATCCTCCTGCTTCCCAAGTGCTGAAGTGAGAGGTGAGCAGCATCCATGCAGGGCTTGTCCGCTGCCTTCTAAACGTTTATTAATGTTGGACTGTGAGGGCTGACCAGGACTGGTGGTGCACACCTTTCATCCCAGCGCTCTGGAAGCAGGTGCAGATGGTCTCAGGGAGTCCAAGGCCAGCTTGGTCTACATAGTGAGTTACAGGACAGCCAGGGTACCATAATAGACAGGTCCTGTTTCAGAAACAAGCAATCAAACAAAAATGTGGGGTTGGAGAGATGACTCAGTGGTTAAGAGCACTTTGCTGCTCTTGCAGAGGACCTGGCCTTTGTTCCCAGAACGCACATGACTACCCATAACCATCTGTAATTCTAGTTTGAGGGGATCCAGTGCCTTCTTCTGCCCTCCATGGACACCAGGCACACACATACATACATGGAGGCAAAACATCCATACACACATGCACACACACACATGCACACACACACACACACACAATCATTAAAAAGAATACCTGTAGAACACTTTAAAATGTTAAAATGTGGCTAAATATTTAAATTTCATGTTTTCTATGAGATCATAAGCTCTTTGGAATTATGTGTCTTTATCAGGTGCTTTGAGTTTAAATGTCAAGTTGCCTAACTCCCCTTTAAGTAAGGATGGCCAACTATTGAAGAGTAGAGATAGTTCATAGAACTAAAGGGAAGATGGACAGTCAGGCCCCATAAGGACTAGAGCCATGTGTCAAATATCTTTACATCCCAAGACAGGGATTTTCCATATCTATATGTTGTTGGATTTTGTCAGCATTTTGTTGAAGTTTTCTGCTTGTATATCTTCATTCTCCTACTGTTTTCATTCATTCAGTGAGTTTTAAACTTCTACTTATTTTCAGTTCTTACATTTCCACTTCTTTATTGTTTCTTTACAAATACATTTATTTCAAGAGTTTTCCCTTAGTTATTGAAACATTTTCATTCTAGCTATATTAAAGTTTCTACAGTTTATTTCAACGTCTTTATCATTTTGGCATTGGCATTTGCTGACAAAGCTGAAATTTCTTCCTTTTTGGTATGTAAATTTTGTTTATCATTGACACTTCTTGGTGTTTGGTTTTTGAGACAGAGTTTCTCTGACTAGCCCCACCTGTCCTAGAACTTGCTCTGTAGACTAGGTTGGCCTTGAACTCAGAGATTTGCCTGCCTCTGCCTCTTAAGTGCTGGGATTAAAGTCAAGCACCACCACCTGGCTGTCATTGACACTTTTAATATTACAAGGCTCTGCATTTTATTCTAATCTCATTAATAATGGTTATATTTTTTGATGCCCATAGTGATGCACTCCTGTGATCTGTTTAGGGGAGGCTATCATAAGGGGGTTGTGAATTTGTGGGTTTACTGTCTGTCCCAGTAAGAGGGCCTCTGCAGATGGCATTGAGATTTACTCTGTGCATGATACTTGGTGGCTACCCTGGGATCTGGTCGGAGGTCTGTCTTACATTTCAGTTCTAAGAGGCTTTAGCTTGCATCCACCTGTTTATATCTTGCAGTGAAGACTGGAGTCAGTTACTCTATAGGATTGCTTTCCTAGCATCTTTCCCACAGTGTGAGAATCAGTGCTGTCTGGTTTCTTAGGGCTACTAATTTCAGTCTGCATGTAGAAAGGCAGTGCTTTATTTAAACCTGAAAATGTTATTGCATCTGAGAATAAATGGTGAAAGGAATGAGGGCTGGGAGTCGGGGACGACGGAAACAGGGGAGGAAGCTTTGAACTCTCCCTTTTACCAGGTCCAAGAAGAAGGCCTCTATTTCCAAGTTTTGGGTGACTTTTGTCATGGGATGGCTTAGAGAGAATGCAGCAAATTTAAAGAAAAACTTGAGGTTTGTATTCTCTCAAGATACCCTACAGAACTTGAACTAGAATCAGGCTTTTTCTGGAGCCCTTTACCTACACTGATGCTCACTTTTGGGTTTCAGGCTGCAGTTCCGGCTGGTGGATATTGGAGGAATAATAAAAAGGTAACTTTACTGTTGGTTCAGTTCTATGTTAAGGTCTTCTTCCCCACCCCTTGCTAATGCTTACTCTTTAGAGTTCTCCATAGCTGCTCCATGTGTCCTGCCCATTTGTGTTATTGCATTCCGTGGGAGACAGAAGAGGGAGCTTACTGTGTCATGCATGGAACCAGGACCCCTTAGTTACCTTCTCACTAATATTTATGCTGCTCAGCAGTACATTCTGCAGCTTCATTCTTCTGAACTAAAGTCATGGTCCTTTAAGGTCTGTCATGGTAACAGAGTGCTTTAAGGAGTCAGTCTGTGTACTGTACTTGATGGGTGCGGTGCCTGAGATTCAGTCACCAGGTCAAGCTCAGTTACTGCATTCTTCATTTCCTGGGCTAGTCATTTCAGTACCTGAAGGATAAACGTTAACATCTCAAACTGTTGATGCAGAATTCTATGTCTTCCCTCCCTCCCCACTCCCTCCTTCTCTCCTCTTTTGTGCATGATGCTGACTTCTGGGCCTCACATGGTTCTACCACTAAGCTATATACTCTATTTTGCTTCTTATCATTTAGAACTTTTGTCATTAGGGAGATTGAAATACTTTTAAATTTTGAAGCAATTTCAAAGATGTGAATAAAAGCGATTCACTATTTTATAATATATTTTGACTGAGTATACTATCATTTCAACATGAATTCAGTGTAAAGTTGTTGGTGTTTTACCTTTACAAAAAAAATTCAATGTATATTTAAACAGCTATATTAGAATATACCATCATTCAGGTGCACAGTAGCCATGTGTACTAGTGTTTTGTATTATATGGTGTACACACACACACACATCTGAAGTAGATATTGACATGATTAAACTTAACATCCATTTTTCTATTTGTCTTATATGTTTTAAAACTTGCCTTTAATGGATTAGTTAATTTTTTGGTATTCTGTTTCTTTTGTTGGTATAGCAGGAATTTTAACTGTTCCTTTAGAGGTTAAAATATATATATATATTTTTTGAAGACAAGATTTTGCTCTGTAGCTCAGGCTAGCTTTGAACCTATCCTTCTGCTGCTACAGCTTTCTGAGTGTGTGAGCCATCGGTGTCCATTTCCAGGCTCTGTAATGTGCACTTTAAAATGTTAATCATAGTTAAAATGATATATCTACAATCTCTAATTCCAGGATACTTCCATTATACCATGTAAATTTTATATCTGTTATATAGTTTCTATTTCTCCCCCACAGCAATTGCCAGTCAACATTCTGTCTACATGTGTTTTCCTGTTCTGTATATTTCATACTTTGTTTCTGGCTTCTTTTACTTAGCATAATACTTTTGGGTTCATGTTGTAGCATGTATCAACTTGTTTTTATTAATAAATATTGTTTTATTTAACATATACTACAATTTCTTTTATTCACTCAATTATCCAGGCTATTTGAACCTTTTGACTATTTTGAAAAAAAATACCGCTGTGATCATGTGTACCTGTGTGTGATGGAGCGCTTATTTTCAATTGTATAGATGAGTCAGCAGGATTGCAGTATAGTATGTGTATAGATGA
>JADRCH010000248.1:395119-454987 GCA_019843965.1 Rhynchomys soricoides | reverse complement strand
TGCAGTATAGTATGTGTATAGATGAGTCAGCAGGATTGCAGTATAGTCATATGGTTAGTCTACATTTACCTTTTAGAGATTAGCGAGCTTGTTTCCAGAGATTCTTAGCTATTTTCCCCAGCAGCATGTTAAAGGTTCATGTTTTCCCATGCTTTCTACTCTCAGTTTCTGTCCTGGGATTGTTTTGTACTTTGACATGAGGGCCAGCACATCTGGTCATCTCAGCATGCCTCTTACTGAAGAGTCTGGTTGATGCCAATGTCTTTTAAGTTGCTGTCCTACTTGGGTGTGAAATGTATGTTCTGATTTTCGTTTTCCTAATGTTGAACAATCTTTTCATGTGCTTTGTTATCATTCACATATCCTTGTAGAGCAGTGGTTGCCAACGCTGTGACCCTTTAATACAGCTCCTCATGGTGAGGTGACCCCCAACCATAACAGTATTTTTGTTGCTACTTCATAACTGTGATTCTGCTATTGCTATGAATTGTGATATAAATATCAGATATGCGACCCCTGTGAAAGGGGTCATGGCCCACAGGTTGAATACCAATGTCATAGAGAGATCCTCAGGTTTTTTGCCCATTTTACAACTGGGTTACTTGGCTTTTGTTGTTGGTGTTAAGCTGTAGCAGTTCTTAAGCTTCTGGACTCAGATGAGCCTCCTGTCTCAGCTTCCAGAGTGCTCCTCCGAAGAACCTCATTTTCCTCCTCCTCCTCCTCCTCCTCCTTTTCTTCTTCCTCTTCTTCCTTCTCCTCCTCCTCCTCTTCTTCCTCTGTTGCTGTGGTGGTGGGGTTGTCACACTAGGGATTGGACTCAGTGCTTCCTATATACAAGGCAAGCCTTTAATTTTGCTACATTTATTTTACACAAGCGTTATTTGTGTATGTGCCGTATGAAGGTGTGTACATATGTGTAAAGTCTAGAGGTTAACTTCAGTTATCATTTCTCAAGAGCCCTTTACTTAATTCTTTGAGGCGAGATCTCTCATTGGTTAGCCAGGAGTTCACCATAGGCTGGCTGTTTAGTGAGCCCAGGGCTCCAGCTCCCTCCACCTTTCCAGCCCTGGTATTTGTAAACACATACCTCCATGTTTGGCTTTTTAACGTTGGTGTTGAGGATCAAGCTCAGGGCATCATGCTTGCACAAGCACTTTACTGCAAGTTATCCACAGAGCACCCAGAAGTTTTTCTGCTTGTTCTTTTGCCCTTCCCCCCCATGTTTTCTCTGACTAATTATACACATATGTTACTCTCTCTCTCTCTCCATATATATATATATATATATATATGTCACATTACTTCATAGTTTAAAAGTCACTGAGGTTTTTGTTGGTTTTTCTTTTTTTTAAATGACTTATTTATTTTTTTATGTACATTGGTGTTTTGCCTTCATGTATGTTTGTGTGAGAGTCTCAGATGAGTTACACATAGTTGTGAGCTGCCGTGTAGGTGCTGGGAATTGAACTCTGGTCCTCTGGAAAGGTGGTCAGTGCTCTTAACTCTGAGCTATCTCTCCAGTCCTGTTATTTTCTTAGTCTCTACCTCTTGGGGCATCATTCTGTATATTTCTATCTTTTCTTTTCTTTCTTTTTTTTTTTTTTTTTGGTTTTGGTTTTTAGAGGTAGGGTTTCCCTGTGTAGCCTTGGCTATTCTAAAACTTGCTCTGAGGGCTAGGATACCCTTGAACTCAGAGATGTCTGCCTCTTCCTTCAAGTGCTGGGACCAAAGGCGTTCACCACTACTACCGACTTAATTTTCATATATTTCTTTTTTTTTACTTTTTTCTCTACAGTGTTTAATCTGTAGGGAAAAAAAGCCTACCTGTAAAACTACCTTTTCAGCTTCTGTATTTTTCTTTTGGAAACTTCTCTTGGCTTCCTGTGTGCTGGGATTGCAGATTTGTGCCACCATGTCCTCCTTCAATTTAGTTTGGACACTGAACGTTATATTACTGGACATCTGTATTTCTTTTCTTCTTCTAAATTACTGAGCTTATTTTGCAAATCAGCTTTATGCTGTTGTTATGCTGTTGTCATGGTTTGTTAGGATAGATTTCATGTGGCTTTTTTTCTGGTAGAGTTTCTCAGGATAAATGACTTAGTTTTCTGGGCTAAGTTGCAGTTTTAGTTTCTTTTGAATGTCTGGCTGGTCGGTGATTTCTAGTTGTAGTGACTATAGGCTCTGTTGTTGTTTGCCTAGTCTGGTTTTTTTGTTTTTTTGTTTTTGTTTTTTGTTTTTAAAGATGTTATTTTATTTTATGAGTACACTGTTGCTGTCTTCAGACACACCAGAAGAGGGCATCGGATTCCATTACAGATGGTTGTGAGCCACCATGTGGTTGCTGGGAATTGAACTCAGGACCTCTGGAAGAGCAGTCAGTGCTTTTAACCACTGAGCCATCTCTCCAGCCCAAGTTTTACTATGTTAAAAAGAGCTTCATACTCAAGAACAGACTTGAGGAGGTGAGTTCTCTATGAGTTATCTGACAGCTTCTCCTTCAAGATACATGCTCCTCAATTCTAATCTCTTTATCTTTTCTAAATTTTCTTTCGGGTTTCTTCAAGTATGTAGTCTTATTATACCCTGGGTTTCCTTTCTTATGTTACTGATGGAAACTGCCCCCTTCCTGTAGAATATTAGTCCAGCCTTATGGGTCACTTCATTTCTGTCCATTAGGACTACACAATCTGCCATTGTGCAGCAGCTTCCCATATCCAGCCTGGGTCTCCTGGCTTGTAGCTGACACCATGGTTGTCAGTTAGCTACCCTGTTTCCATTGCTGTGAAGAGACACCATGACCAAGGCAACTCTTCTAAAGGACAACATTTAATTAGGGCTGGCTTATAGGTTCAGAGGTTCAGTCATTTATCATCAAGGTGGGAGCATGGCAGCATCCAGGCAGACATGGTGCTGGAGAAGGAGCTGGAGAAGTTCTAACTCTTGATCCAACTGCTGCCTGGAGAGGACTATCTCCTAGGCAGTAGCAGGGTCTCAGAGCCTCTATTTACATGTAATAGCCATGTGAGATGCCCTTTAGCCGTATCTCCTGTCCTTTATAATGAACTGCAAGCCAGCCTGGGCTGCATAGTAAGATACTCTCTTAAAAACCCCAAAGCAAAAACTAAATTTAAATTTTAAGTTCTGTAAGTTCTCATTTTACACCGCTCTAATTTACAGAAATTTCATTTACTATGATTTAGTTAAGTAATACCAATTAGCATAGTTTGAATTTTAATTAGCATGGTATGTTGACTATAACTACACTGTATATAAATGTCTTTTGTTGCCAGTTCTTTAGTTCATGGTAACTGTCAAAGAAATGTGTGCTGTGGTCAGTCATGTCTTCCTAGGATTAGTGGCTGCTCATCTGTTACTGGTTTATCTTTAGACAGCAGAATATTTAGTTGTGTTGGTCTCTCCTCACTGAGATTTTTGTAAATATTGATAATTCATACTGGAAATTTGGGAATAAAGGTAAAACAAAGTGACAAAGTAGTAACTGAAGTCAGAGGGAAAGGTGAAGATGGTAAGGAAGAGACAGCAGACAGTAATGATGGAAGACATGGCAGACGGACGACATCACCCTGTGAAAGTAACTGCACGGGTAGCCACAGGAAGTTAGGAAGTTGTTCATGCTTGGGTCCTGTCCTTAAGTTATCTCAATACGCACATGTATATATTCTAACTCCTGCCCCATCTACAATTCTAGTCCCAGCAAATTTAGATAAGAGAAATTTAAAGAGATATATAATATCATTTTTTCAAAATATAGAAAAAGGAAGCTTTGGATTGTTTTTTGAGACAGGGCTACTCTATCTAGCCCAGATGTACCCTCCTTATCTTCTTGTGTGTTGGGATTTTTGATGTGAACTACCATCCCTGACCAGAATTTTTTTTTAATGCTTTTTTTTTTTAAAAGTTTATTTATTTAGTGTTGAGGCACACATACACGTGTGTGCGCGCACGCATGTGTGTGTGTGTGTGTGTGTGTGTGTGTGTGTGTTGCGTGTATTGGATATGGAAATCAAAGGTCAATTTTTGAAAGTCAGTTCTTTCTACTGTGTCAGTCCTCTTGAATTTGGGTCTTCAAGCTTCACTCAGCAAGCACCTTTACTTGCTGAGCCATCTCACTGGGCCCATACTTAATTTTAGGTCTTCATTACCTCAGGAGTACTGACCGTTACGTTGAGATCTGTGCTGTGCCTTGGCTTAGACTCAGGTCTCTTTCTGAAATTTTTAATGTCTTTCTCTTTTTTAATATATACATTTTTTTCTCCATTCTGTCTTCTTTATTCTGTTATATTTGGTCAATTAAAGTGAAATGTTTACATAATATACAACATGTTTTCATACACAGTCATTGTGAAGTGCTTGCCACAATCAAGCTCACTAACATGCCTATAACATTAATAGTAATCATTTCATATCTTTGATTTTTGGAGTCACAAGTCTGGGCACAGCTGGCCTGGCATCTCTACTTCAAGATCTCTCACAGGGACAAAAGTATTGGTCAGGGCTGTTGTCTAATTTGAAGTCTTGATTGAGGAAGGACCAACTTCCAAGCTTTCAAGGTAGTTGGCAGAATTCTCTTCTTCAAGGGCTATTGGACTGAGACCTCTATTTTTAGCTGGTGGTTGGCTGAAGGCCACTCTTTATTCCTTGCCACATGGACCTCTTCAGTATAACTGTTTGCTTCACTAAATCATGCAGGCCAAGCAGGCCGTTCAGTCTTTAAGATGGTAGTTAACTTTATTAGTTAACCTAATCATGGTGTCTGATCGAGGTTTTAGGTCCTCCCCATACAAGGAGTGGGGCTAACAAAGGGTATGCACACTAGGAGGGAGAAGCCATTAGCGGAACATGTTAAAGTTTGCTTGTCACATTGTAATCTGCTATCACTATTTGTTGATGTTTAGACTGTTAAAATGCTTACTCTGTTCCAGCCTTTCATTCTGTCCACTCTGCCACTTTTACACATCTCTTGATCTTTGAGCACCTCAAGAAGTTGTTCCAAACTCATCTTAAATTTTTCAGGCTAGAGCTCTGGACATAGTCATTGTTCTAAGGCTCTGATTTAGTGGAGAGTGGTATTTAGAACACTCAAATGTGGTCATTTTTATTAGAATTTTAGTAATCATAGGCATTCTCGGGTGTGTGTGTGTGTGTGTGCATATACATACTTCATTTCTCAAGTTCTGTCTCACAGTATTATCTTAGTTATAACTCAGCACTAGAGCATTCATTATGGTTTTTTCTTCTTTCTCTGAACAGCCTGGCCTTCCCCTGTTTACTCTCAGTCCTCCTGTGTGACGGAGCTCGTGTTGTCCGTATTCTCAGTCTCCTCCCCCATCACATGGAAACCGTCTTTACTTTCTGGGTGTTACCTGACAGCAGTGCTGCCTTCACCTTCTTTTAAACCTAGGACTGAAACTGAGTTCTGGACTCCGTCCTTCCACCTCTTGCACTGCCTTATGCCCTTGAGGAACCTTAGCCACTGCCACTTGCCCTACCTAGGTGTGGATTCTCAAGTCATCCTGCTCACTGGAGTCTAGTCCCTAACTCTATGCCAGGCCCATCCCATCCCAGGGATGTTCTCATTTGAACTCCAAAAGCTTGTTTTGAGTCACCTAGCGTGAGGCTTGCTTAGCCAGTACTCACTAGTGACTGCTTAATGGAATTGTTTAGATAGGGATGAGACCAGGACAAGCTATCACTTACATTTTTTTAAAAAAGCTTCACTTTGGTTTTGTTTGTTTGTTTGTTTTTGTTTTTTTTGAGTCTAGATGTTTCTACATAGCCTTGGCTGGCCTGGAAATCACTTTGTAGACCAGGCTAGCCTGAAACTCAGAGATCCTCCTGCTGCCTCTGCCTTTGAGTGTTGGGATTAAAGGTTTGCACAACAACCACTTAGTGGGACTTTATTAAAGAGCTTATGCAAAAGGCCACTGACATTAGCCTAGGGGTGGGGAGGGAATGAATTAGAGCACATTATTTTTAAAAGCATTTTTGTTTATCTGTTTTTTATGTAATGAGTACACTGTAGCTGTCTTTAGACACACCAGAAGAGGGCATTAGATCCCATAACAGATGGTTGTGAGCCACCATGTGGTTGCTGGGAATTGAACTCAGGACCTCTGGAAGAGCAGTTAGTGCTCTTAACCACTGAGCTATCTCTCCAGCCCTTTAAAAGTGTTTTAAACCAAATATGACAGCACTTATGCAAAGGTCACTGAGGCCTACCCGTATGTAATTATTACAAGGGTGTGTGGGTGTGTGTGTGTAAAAACTTGTGTATGTGTAAGATGCCAGAAAAGGGTCTAAGGTCCCTTGGAACTGGAGATAGAGATGGTTGTGATCCACTTTGTGGGTGCTGGGGACTGAACCCATGTCCCCAGGAAGAACAGCCAGGGTTCTTGTATTAGTCAGGGTTCTCTAGAAAAACAGAACTTAGAGAATGGATTTATTAGAATGGCTTACATGTTGTTGTCCAGCTAATCCAACAATGATTATCTACAAAAAAGAAGGTTCAAGAATCCAGTAGTTGTTCAGTCCATGGGGCTGGATGTCTCAGCTGGTCTTTAGTATATGCTGGAATCCTGAAGAAGTAGGTTCAAATGCCAGTGAAGGAATGAACTTGGTAAAGAGAGAAAGCCAGAGCAAGCAAGAGAGAGCAATCTTCCTTCTTCCATGTCCTTTACATAGGCTGCCAGCAGATGTGGTCCAGATTAAAGGTGGATCTTCCCACCTCAAAAGATCTGGATTAAAGGTGTGTCTTTCCAGATCATATTCAGGTTAGAAAAGGGTCTTTCCACTTCAAATGATTTAATATTAAAAATTCCTCACAGGTGTGCTCAGCCATTTCGGTTTAGTTAATTCCATGGGTGGTGGTCCAGTTGACAGCCAAGAACAACGATCACAGTTCTTAAGCTCCGAGTCTTCTCTTAGCCTGTCATTCAGGCTTGAGTATCGGACATATTTCTGATTTGCCCCCTTTTTCTTATAATTAGTCACTGAGTTCTCATCTCCCTCCCTGATTTTCCATGGCCATTAGTTTGATGGCTCTAACAGTCTTATGAGTGGGCCTTACTTCTCTCGGGGTTGTAAGTCCTGGACCCCTAAACTAGCTTTGGTCCCTATTTTTTAATAAATTACCCATGACTTTCAAAATGCCTCCCCAGCTTTCTTTTTGAGACAAGATCTTAGCCCAGGCTAACCTACCTCAAATTTACAGTATTAAAGTGCCACTTTTATGTATACTTTATAGATAGAATATTGTAGTTTAGAGCCTATATTTACCATTTGCTAGGTACCCCTCAACTTTTAGTAACTGACTAACCACTATTTATCAGAGATTATACAGGTCAGTAATTGTGGAAGTAGTTCATCTAACGCGCCTTACACTCTAGCTGACTTAATCTGTAAGCAACGGTTTCTCTCAGGTGTGTATTTTGCACTGTTCTCTGATGATTAAGGACACATTTTTTGAACATTTACCATGGCCAGATAAAATGGTTTTTGTTTTATTTATTTATATATTTATTTACTGATAGAAGAAAGTTTATTTAGGGATTGTGTTTTCATAGGGTTGGAGTCCATAATGCTGCCTATGTTCCAACACAGGCAGCAGAGGGCAGCCGCTGAGAGTTCGCATTTGCTCTTGAGCAAAGAGAATATTGAGGATTTTAAAGGCATGAATCAGATCCCTGAGGAACAATCTGGGCAATCTAAAAGAGGAGACAAATATGTGATAACTTACAATAATATTGCAGTAAAACTAAAGCCTATATCTGAACGTTTGTAAACATTAAAAAAAAAATTAATAGCATAGATTGTCTAATCCAGTGTAGTTCCTATGTGTGTTAATTTCTCCCTTAAATAGAATATAAATTAGGGGATAGTATGGGACATTTGCTTATCATATTCAAGACCCTGGATTCAATTCCTTGAAGTGTGTGTGTGAGAGAGAGAGAGAGAGACAGACAGACAGACAGACAGACACGGAGACAGAGACAGACAGACGGGACAGAGAGAGAGGACAGTGCACAGAATTCAGTAGCCGTGTGAGCAGCATCAGAGTGGTTGAACCTGTGAGGAACACGCTGACGTCTCAGTTCTGCCATTGCCATTTCCTCAGTGTACTGTCCTGTAAAAAGAACAGTAATAACTTATAATGAAATAATTTGTTAAGTAAAGCACAATTTTTTAGTAAACAATTTCTGTCTGATAAACTTTACCTCTCTTTTGTATACACACCTGTGAGGAATAAGTATTTGGTTGGTGGATGAACTTGCTGCTGTTATGGACTCTAGTTCATTCTATCTTACCAGAACGTTTTGAAATGGAATTGGCATTCTTAGAAGCTGTTGATTTTTTTGTTGTTTGTTTTGTTTTGTTTTGCTTTGCTTTGTTTTTGAGACAGGGTTTCTTTGTATAGCCCTGGCTGTCCTGGAAATCACTCAGTAGACCAGGCTGGCCTGGAATTTAGATAACCTTTTGCCTTTGCCTCCCGAGTGCTGGGATTAAGGGTATGCACCACTGCCTTGCAGAAGCCTGTTCTTACTAGTACATTTTGCAAATTTTATAACCCTTATTTAATTTTTCTACAGTTTTGTGTAATAAGCTTAATGGATTTGATCATCTGACATATTATGGCAGGTGAGAGTTTTGTTTTGGGAGTAAACTAGTAAATGGGCTTCTTAAATGTTGCTAACTGATAGATTGGCAAGTGAGATGGTTCAGCAGCAAAGGTGCTTGCTGCAAAGCCTTACAACCTTACCCAGGACCCACAAAGTAGAAGGACAGAATTGATTCTCCCTAAGTGGTCTTCTGTCCTCCACATGAGCAATATGGCCTGCACACTCTCACAATAAATAAGTAGTTAAATAAATGTAATTTTTATAGGCAAACATTGACTTTGTAAGTTAGAGCCTGAATGCCTTGCAAGGACTATGGACACTGCATTTCTCTTGGCCTGAATTTTTTAGTTGATATAGTAGTGGAAAGGGAATTCTTTACCATGGCTTAAGGATACATAAACTCTCAATGCAGCTATCTTTTTATTGTTGATTATTATAGCTTCTATTACTCCTAGAAGTTGACCAACAGGGACCTGAATTTAGGAGATTTTGTCATTCAGCTTTCATCTAGTAAATGCTGAGGCCAGCCCCTTGCTTGCAGGGCCCTTTATCAGTGAAGAGAATCTGGCATTACTTTAGGCAGTCAAGTGTGTGGAGGAGTAAAGATTCTCAGAGATCTCTCAGGGTAGATTTGAACTTGATAGGTACATGATGCTGAATTCTTGAAACACCAGACAAATTTTTTTGCAACATTTCAGGGTTTTTTTTTTTCTTCATTCTTTGATTTAGTAGAAACTTGTTTAGCTCCCCCTCTATTTTGCATAGGCTTTTTATTTTTTTAAGATTTATTTTTATTTATTTTTAAGATTTTTTTTAAAGGTTTATTTATTTATTTTTTAAGTATATAAGTACACTGTAGCTGCACAGATGGTTGTGAGCCATCATGTGGTTGCTGGGAATTGAACTCAGGATCTCTGGAAGAGCAGCCAGTGCTCTTAACTGCTGAGCCATCTCTCTAGCCCTAAGATTTATTTTTAAATTATGTGTGTGTGTGTGTGTGTGTGTGTGTGTGTACACATGAGTGAGGCACAAGATTATGGGTAGAAGACAAAGAGGGAGTTGGATCTCCTGGCTGGTGGTTGTGAGCTTCCTAATGTGGGTGCTAGGAAACAAACTTTGGTTCCCTTCTAACTGCGGAGCCAAATCTCCAGCCCCTCCCCATATATATAAAGATTATTATGTATTTTTTATGTATATGAGTGTTTTGTCTACTAGTGTGCCTAGTACCATCGGAGGTCAGAAGAGGGTATCAGGTTCCATGGAACTGGAGTTATTGACAGTTTAGAGCAACTATCTGTGGTCCTGGGAATCCAACGTGAGTCCTTTGCAGGAGTAGTGAGTACTCTGAACCACTGAACCATTTCTCCAGCTCTCTCTCTCTCTCTCTCTCTCTCTCTCTCTCACACACACACGCATACACTATATATATATGTTTTAAAAGTTGATGAACCTGTGTAGTTGGAGCCAATTTTTAGTTTAAATAAAGTATTGCAGTCTTTACTTCCTACAGGTTTTAAAAATGTTTTTAATTTGAATTTTATTTTTACTTACTGTGTTCTGTGTTTTTGTGTATATGTGCATGTGCCATGGTCTCGGGGATGGACTGTTACTTGCTGAGCCATCTCCCTGGTGTAGCTTTCTACTGTTGTGCCAAGGAGAACCATTCAGGGAGAGGTTAGATAGAGCATGAGCTCAAGAAGCAGGCCTGTGCTGTCCGGAGCTGAGTTTACACGGATAGGATAAAATCTATTAGCTGAGGCTTTGAGTTTGTCCAGGAAAGTCGTTTAAGGAGTGTGTCACGTTGGATTCTTTAATGACTGGTGAAAGTTACGTATTGAAATGTGGGGATGTAGTTGTAGTTGTTGGATTAAAACACACCGCGTCCCCATTTCTATTTCAAACGTCAAGGGTTTGAAGCGAGGCTCAGTGGTAGGGTTATCTTAGCATGGCCCTGGGTTTGATCCACAGCAAAAGAGGTTGGGAGGATGGGAGAAATTTAGAAATTTAAATTTGCAATGAGAAAAAGCAAGGCCAGCCCAAACTTTAGTTAGGAAACTATGTGCTTAAAGATGCGGTCTTGCTATAGAGCCCTAGCAGGCCTCAGACACATACTCTTGTTTTAGCTTTCTATGAATTGGGATTACTGACATGTGCTAACATTAGCATGCCTGTGTTTTCAAACATTTTTTTCAGTCTTAGGGATAGAACCTAGGACCTCACACACCAGGGAAGCACTCTACCACTGAGCTAAATCTCTAACTCCTTCTTTTAACTTTTTTATTTTAGATATGGTATTGCTAGTTGCCCAGATGGCCTTAAACTTACTCCAAAGATTAGGCACGTCTTGAATGTGTGATCCTCCCGCAATAGCCTCCAGCAACTGGGATCACATGCCTGGCAGTTCAATCAAGGGCAATATTATTAAATGGTGGATAGAACATGTATTATGTCTTTGTTTAAAATTGACCCATAAACTTGGGCAACTCTCATTGGGCAGTTTAAGCAGCATTTACCAGTATGAGTAAGATTAATTATTGCAATACAAACCAATTTGAAAATTGGTTTTTAAATTGAGCCATACATAATATATAAAATCTTACGATAATGTACAAATCTGACTGTATTCAAATGCAGTTTTCTTACCCATACCAATTGTCTTGTAATAATCGAGAATGTATCCTCTGTGTGGTGTTTTGCAAGTTAATACTATTTTGGAAATCACACTGGGTATATTTGTGGCTTCCATGAGTGTATGTGGCTCATTATTGATCATAATTTTATTTTGGAATTTTAGTTTAAGTAGATGGGGTAAGCCTCTTTTAGAATTTTAGTTGTTGGAGTTTTGAAGCAGGGTTGGGTCTGTGCATGAGAAGGAACATTAGAATGAACACAAAAGAAGCTCAGATAATAATTCATCAAGTGGTAACAGTAGCATAGATTCTTATGGGAAACAGAGAAGACCGTAATTCATGGAAGCAATGCCTTCAAAACTTTACCAAGAAGCTCTCACAAATACAAATAAATATGTTTTAATGAGAAAGAAGAGTCCCATGTCTGAGTGAAGGGGTTTTGGCTGAGTTCCTGACCCAGCAGTGCCTACGTGCACTGTGCAGAGGGCTTCAGTATGGCTGAGGTCGTGAACACCTGCCTCTTCTGACAGGCTCTTCAGTGCTTGCTGCATTTCCGTCCATCCTTTTCTATGTACTTTCTTACATACCTTCATTTTTCTACCTCATACATACCTCAGATTGAAATTCTCCTTCAGAATGACACTTTTTTTTTTTCAAGAAAAAAATCTGTTAACCAAACTTAATAAAAGTACCATGTCTCTAAAGAATAGCTCTATAGTAACTTTAACAGTGAGTTTCTTTATATTAGGAATCTTTAGTATATAGTGACTTCATGTTGATGGAATGTTGCAAGAATATATATGAAGGAGAGAGGTTTTCTTCCTTCCTCTTCTTTCTTTTCATTTCTTTTCCTTCCTTCTGATATCAGCTTGCTAATAACCCTGGCTCTCATGGTGGCTCGTATGGTATTCACTATGTAAACTCAAGCTGATCATGAAGTGCAGGCAGTCATCCCACCTCAGTTGCTCCAGTTCTGGGATTACTGATGTGAGCCACCATGCCCAGCTAAGAAAGGGATGTTTTTTAAAAAGATTTATTTATTTACTTACTTTACAGACCAGTACCAGCCCCTCTTCTCCTCCTAGAAAGGGATTTTTTTTTATTTTAAAAAAAAAAAAGGCTGATGATATAGCTCAGTGGCGGAATGCTTATGTACCATGTGTGAAATTCTGCTTCAGCATGACAGCATGAGTGGTATCAAAAGGGAGGAAGAATTTCTTTTTGTCCATTGTTGTATCTGGTGCCCAGAACAAGAAAGACATTCAATAAATACTTACTGAGCAAATTGTTAAACATTAGCCTTAAGAAAAACTTATATAAGTAACTTACTTATGAAAATTATTTCAGTGAAGCTTTAGTTATGTCTCATTATGTAACTTTAGCTTGCCTGGAGTTTAATAAGTAGACCAGTCTAGCTAGGAGGAAAGGTGTGAGTTACTATTTCTGGCTTCAGTGAGGCATTCTTTCTTTTTTAAATTAAGTTTTTGAGATTTTATCTTTATTTTGTGTGTATGGATATTTTACCTGCATGCATGTCTGTGCCTGTGGGGGTCAGAAGAGGGTATCAGATTCTCTGTGAATGAAGTTACAGTTATGTGGGTTCTGGGAATTGAGCTCCAGTCTTTTGGAAGAGTTGCCGGTACTCTTAATGGCTGAGCCATCTTTCCATCCCCAGTAAAGAAAGCATTTGTGGTTCCTCCGTACAGGGCAGGGATTCTCAAAGTGACAGAAACTTTAAATACTCCTCAACTGTCCCCTTGTTCTGTTGCTCTTCTCTTAGTATAAGTATTTCCTGTGCAGATGAGCTGAAAAAGGCTGAAATTAGTAAATATAGTGCCCGGGAAACACAGAGGTAACTGGCAGGTGTAGATGGCAGGAATAAAGAGCAGGGGAATTACAGATGTACTGTGTGAGGGTTCAGTTACCTAGCTAGAGTGCCAGAACCAACCGGAAGGGTGGGTAGAGAAGATGGGTTGATAAAGGCAGAGAGGAAATCAGATTGATAGTGTGCTTGGAGTTCATATAGCCAATACAGGAAGCCATGATGAATTGCATAACGTAACAACATCCAACCGCTGTTTGTAAAATGGGTCATAGCTTGAGATAAAGACGTTGGAGCAGTGAAGGAACTCACTGCTGTCTCAGAGCTGGGTGATAACACTGGCTTGTTGTGCCGTCTAGTGATGCTTCAGATCCCTTTTGAAGTCCCCCATCCCGTTTTTGATACAGAGATGCTGACATCAGGAGGAAGAGCTCTAGGAAGTAGGAATGGATTCTAGTTCCCACTTGCTGTCCTATTTTCTAAGTTCCTGAGCATGAGTGGACAAGTCTTTACCTGTAAAATGAGGACAGTGACCTGTAAGTAGGAGTCTAGACTGGAGTCCTTAGTAACTGTTATCTTTGTATGAGTTATAGACAGTGTGAGTAGGACATACTATATCTTATATCTCATTGTTGACGTCTACCAATTATTTAAAGAAGTAAAAGAACCAGAACTTTTTCTCATATTCTGTAAAATTTTATTTCTTGTGAAAATGACTTTCTATTTAAAAATATGTATTCATTGAGTATGAATGGGTTTTTACTATTTTAGCTATTATTAAGGTATCATAGTGCTCAAGCTAATGGACAAAACTTCATCCTGGGGTATTTTTAGAGAAACATGAAGAGTTATAGAGTCCACTCTGCCATTTGTAGATCTTAGGGAACTAAGCAGAGCTCGGGGAGATGGTTCAGTCAGTAATGCTTGCCAGGACATATGATGTGCCTTGTAAGGCAGACAGGAAGCTGGTCAGCCAGCCTAGTCTAATGAGCAAGTTCCAGGTTCTAGTGAGAGACTTCATCTCAAAAAACAAGGTGGGTGGCTCCTGAGGAATACCACCTGAGGTTAACCCCTGCCCTACACAAGTGCGCACACACACACACACACACACACACACACACACACACACACATACACCACAGATCTGCAAGCTGCTCCCCTCCACCAGCCTCAAAACACAATAATACTAACAGTGTTTATTAGAATTGGTACTTCTCGGGCGATTGAATGCACTCTTTTCTGTCCTGTCCTTTCCCTGCTGAAGGTTTTAGGAACACGACTCTCAGGCTCCCTACTCTTCTTCCCGTTTTGTTTCTGTTTGGATTGTTTCTTGCCCTACCCCCCTTTAATCCATCTGGAAAGATGAAGAGGCAGCTGCTATGGTTAACTGTGCACTGTGGTTAATGAATAACAGACTAACAGGACACATAAAGCATATGCAAACTGTGCAGAGTTAGTTGCTGTCAGGCCCCAGGGATACAATGCTTTTTCTTTTCTTTTTTAAAAACATTCTCCTGTGATATTTTGTTTCTTAATTTACCATTCTTAATATTGTAATGCTATCACAACGTTCTCTTATCTGCTTAGTCTGTATAGTATTTCTTTCACCTTATGAAATTTATGACATGCTTGGTTTTTGGGTCTGTAATGTTTGTCTCTTGCCTTTTGGTGTCTAGTGCTCCTTTTGAATTTCTCTGGGGTTAGAACCACCATTACTATTTCCTCTCAAGTGCTGGGAGGCAGAGCCAGGCAGGGCCTGATCCAGTCAGAGAGCGCCAGGCCAGCTAAGGCTACATAGTGAGACTGTATCTAACCCCCTTGCCAGGGTCTCTATCATAAAGGCCAGCTACAACTTGAATATTGCATTCAACCAACCCTTGAAAATTCCTATAATCTGTGCCATCCTGTCTCATACTGTCCCATCTCATAGTTGTCCTCTCTCTGCAGTGCTCTATGCCCAGGTCTCTGTGGCTGGGCTGCTCCAGCCTGGCGGACAGCATGCCTTCGCTGCGATGCCTGTATAACCCAGGGACTGGCGCACTCACAGCTTTCCAGGTACTCTCTCTGTCTCTGTGGGTTATTGGTGGGGGGTGTGTCTAATCCATTTGTGTGTCCTTCCTTCTCTCCTATACTGTACTTACACCCAACTCCTCTCCTTTATAGTGCCTGTATTTCACATCATTCAGTATTTCTTCAGGGACTAACTTTTAATGTAGACCCAGACTTACTGACTATTCAAACATCTTTATCATAATTGTTTTGTCAAAATGAATATAGCACAATTGGAGCAGTGCATTTCAGATCTGGTACAGATACTAATCTTTAAAATAATATAAATAGCAATTCAGAACTTAGTGTTTGCTGTGGACCTTCATAAAATCAAATCAAGTAATTAGGTAATCGAAATCAGATGCGCAAACATCTTCGTTTTTCTTAGGACTATTACTATGTTCAGAATGCCTGGGTTTCTATGCTACTATCATGTGTGTATGCATACATACACATTTATGTTTGCATTACACATTAAGAACTATGTGTTAAAGAGTTTCTTGTTTCAGAGTGGGAAAGCTGTAGATAGAGTTTCCATTTTGATGTATTCCAGTTGGTCTTACATTTTTTGATGGACTCTAGCTCCTCTCAGTCTTCCTTAGAGGTCAAGAGGTCATTTCCATGGTGTAGGAGAAGCTGTAGAAGAAACAAATGGAACTTTGTAGAGGAAAATGAAAGAAA
The DNA here is from genome assembly GCA_019843965.1 of Rhynchomys soricoides. Lineage (NCBI taxonomy): Eukaryota > Metazoa > Chordata > Mammalia > Rodentia > Muridae > Rhynchomys > Rhynchomys soricoides. Next base: position 439,166 of record JADRCH010000248.1, on the reverse strand, counting down.
AAACTTGAAGCCCATTGCTTATGGATTGGGGTGTCATGCATGATATTTCTTGGCAGAAGTGTTGTCTACTTAAGGTGTTTGGAATTTGTGTTTAGCTTTTATAATATTAAAAAAATTGTCTTTTTTTTCTTTTAGGTATATTTTATTTATGTGAATGTGTGTGCAGGTGTCTAAAGAGGCCAGAGGGGTGTGGGATTCCCTGAAACTATTGTGTACAGGCAGTTGTGAGCCACCAAACATGGGTTCTGGAGCCCAAACTCACTCAGGTCCTTTGAAAAAGCACTAAGTTCTCCAGCTCCTCAAAATTTGTTTTTAATGTGCATGTGTGCTCGTGTGCAGGAGTGAGCCACATGTCCAGCTATTTGCCAGGTTGGTTTTTAACCTATGCAATTTATTATCCGTTCAGAGAAATTTCATAGACAAGTTGTAACTAAATATGAAAATATCCATGATTAAGTCTGGAAGAACAAATTAAGTGCTGACAGTTACCAGTCTTCAGCAATACTGTGTTAGTGATGCTTTCATTTTCCTTTGTACAGTTTAATATTAATCTTCCTTTGCTTATACTTGAAAATAGTAAAGCATGTTGACTCTAAAGTAGGTAAATCATTTCAAATACTTTGTCACTTACTGTTTTAGTTGGGGTTTTTATTGCTGTGAAGAGAGATTATGACCAGCAACTCTTATAATGGAAAGCATTTTGTTGGAGCTGGCTTACAGTTCAAAGCATTGTATGGTGGGAAGCATGGTGACACATAAGCAGACATAGTGCTGCCTGTGTGTAGCTGAGAGTCCTACATTCAGATCAGCAGGGAACAGGAAGAGAGAGAGACACTGGGCCTGACTTGAGCTTCTGAAACCTCAAAGCCCACCACAGTGACACTTCCTCCAACAAGGCCACACCTCCTAATAGCACCACTCCCTGTGGCCCTGTGGCGGCCATTTTCATTCAGACCACACAGTCACTAATGCTGTGATCTTGAACAAATTGTTTTACTCACATGCTCATTTTCCACATCTGTTATATGGCTACTGTAGACATGAATGGATGCATGGTAATATTTGCTATTTTTATCATCGTTGTATACGTTGTTGCTTTGAGAGAGTATATGATATCCCTCAGAGTGTCGGTTCACCCCGGATTGAATTATCTTGTTAAGGTGGGGCTTTTTTGTTTTTGTTTTGTTTTGTTTTTTAAATCATTGTGTCCTGCTTGGGGAGGTACTGACTTCAAGAACTCAGAGTTCTTTGTTTTGTTATTGTTTTGTCTGAGACAGACTATCACTTTATAACCCAGGCTAGCCTGGAACTCTAGAGTTCTTTTCTCAGCCTTCTGAACCCTGGAATTATAAGTGTGTATCACCAGCTCCTGCTAACTTATTGGTTTTTAGTTGCATTGAATTTAACCAGTCTGTAAAGTCTCAGGGAATAAGCTCATCAAAATCGTCCTCACTTTAGGCACAAACACTCTCAGGATCGATAATTTGTTTGAAAGTATTCAAAGAACTTACTGGAAGCAGTGACACAGATTATTACGGGGGAAGGATACATGTTAAACCTCGCCCAAGGAGATATCCGTGGGCCAGACAGAATGGCTCAGTGGATAAGATTGGTGACCTGAGTTCAATCTCTGGATCCCACAAAATGGCAGGAAAGGATTTACCCTCTAAGGACTTGGATGAATTCTCTCTCTCGATTTGCCTCATCTCTCCTCTCTTTTCCTCTCATGTCCTACAATGTCTTCTCCCCCCCCCCCCCCCCCCCCCCCCCCCCCCCATTTGTGTGCCACATGCATGCAGTGCTTGCAGAATCCTGAAGAGGGTGTTGGCTCCTCTTGGACTAGAGTTAAATAACGATGGCTGTGAGCCACCATATGGATGCTAGGAGTGAAACCCAAGAGCAACTAGTGCTCTTAACTACTGAGCCATCTATCCAGCCCTAAATAAATAATCTTTAAGAAAGACTTAATTAAAAAAAAACAAAACAAAAACCAGAAGAGACACGTAGGAAAGGATCTTAGAGAAGTTAAAATGTACAGTTTTTAATCACTGTCTTTCTATGGAGTCATGGATGTATTATAGCCTTTCAGGCACAGTATATGGTAACATGTACCGACCTCCAAAGTCATATTTATTCAAACTTATTTGTTTATTGCCCCCATGGCTGGCCTTATTTTCTAGCCCATCCTTGTAGGCCACACTGAAGCCTTTAGTCCCTATCTCCTTTTAGCGTTGAAACTTATACAGTGCTTTTTCCAGCTCTCAATGCAGATTGCATTTCCAGTATCTAAAGTCCCCAGGCAAACAGAGACACTTAATTCCACAAGAAGTCAAGGAGCCTAGACACCACCTCCTGGTAACCAAGGGCAAAGGCAGATTTCTCTTTAAATAAGGTTAATTCTTCACTATGTAGATATCTGTTGTGGGAATGAAGTAAGGCCTATTTGTCCTTGTATATATAGAAGCCAAGTTTTATTTAACAGTTACTTATGATTTTTATATTTATATTCCATTGTGAAATGAGTAAGAGTGCTATGAAGCCACATAATCGCAAAGGCAGAATCTCTCTGAACAGATTGGTTCTATAAAAGAAATGTGCAGGGAATCATAGGACTGTATACAGGAAGGGCCTGACTGGAGTTACAGCAGTGTGCACAGGGCCCAGGGTTCTATCTCTATTACCACAAATAACACAAACTAGTCCTGGTCTAACCTAAGAGTTGGGGTAAGGAGGATCAGGTAACCATGTAGACTGAGAATGGACTGGGCAGACACCCAAGGACAGGAATGCCTTGGTGCATTAACCTCTCCCCCACCCTTATACACACACACACTCACACACACACTCACAACACAACAGCTGAAAACTACAGAGAAAACAGTAACTTTACTGAGAACAAACTGGGGAAGCTACTGATCACCTCATTGTGTAGGACTCGGGCATGAGCAGCAAGGTGCTGGAAGGATTGAGCACAAGAAGTTTATCACTGTGGCTATAGACAGATCATCTCAGTAAGTGAACATTTCTCTTCGTCAGCTTTTCATTTGTCTACCTCCAAAGTTCTGACATCACAGTCCTGTGCCACCATACCTAGCAGTTTTACTAATTTAGAGGTGAGGACAGTTTGCACTCTTAAAAATTACTGAGGGACCCTAAACTAACTATGCATTTGGCTTATTTCTATTGATATTTACTGTGTTTGAAATGAGAATAGAAAAAATATTATTTGAAATTAATAACTCTCTAGGATGTATTTCAGCAACCTAGAGGTGGAGATCATGAGTTGACGGTCAGTCTGGCTGTATAGCAAGTTTGAAGCCAGCCTGGCCTACATGGATTCCCCCATAATAACAATAGTAACAAAAAAAACTATGTCACATAAATAGGACATTTTTAAGGAAAACTGTATTTGAGACATTAATACTGGCATTGTTTCACTTTTATACATCTAGTGTCTGGAGTAATTAAAGGCAGATGAATTTTCATATACACTCCTGCACTCATTGTTATGCTTTGTTTAAGGCACAGGAAGACTGTTGTGCCTATACAGAGAGAAAAGGTTGAAAAAGAAGTGCCAGGCTTGAAGGTGCACGGCTGCAACCCCAGCACTCAAGAGTCAGCTGTAGTGTGAGTTGGGGGCTAGCCTAAGGCTGTATAGCAGGTTTGATTTGTCTGGAACACATGAGATCCTGTCTCAAAAATACCTATATGACTCTGTGTGTGTGTGTGTGTGTTTAAACCTTCTGACTTTGGTATCACAGTGCCAAGAAAAATAGAAGTTTTCATTTGTCCTAAAACAATTCTGAATTAAAGTAGCAAATAATTCTGAACCAATGCACCACCAGAACCTTCTCTAGTTTTAATTAAAAGTCAATAGTGCTTTTAAGAAGCTGAACACTGTATATGTTCCTACTTCTCTGGAATTTATTCATAGGAAAGCTTATTTAGAGGTATTTTTTATGTATATGAGTGTTTTGCCTGCATGCATGTATATGCCTGGTCCCATGGAAGTCAGATCTGCCACCATGTGGATGCTGGAAACCTAACCTGAGTCCTTTGCAAGAGCAGTAAGTCATCTTTATAGCCCTATGTAGAGATTTTATTCAAAAATCAAGGAATAAATTGAACAAGTTAGCTGTTGATTACATCACAGGAATCAAATTGTTTAATGTAAGCAGAAAGGGAGCTGCTTATGAGACAGGAAGGAAAGGAAGGCCAAAGGTTAGGTTGTAGGATGGGGACCAGGGCCCTGGGGCAGGGTTTCCTGGAATCTGAGCTGGCTCTGTTCTTAACCACTGAGCAGTCTCTCCAGCTTAAATCCTTCCCTTCTAAGGGGATCGTTTTTGGGCCAGACATGTCACTCAGCTTGTGTAGTGTTTGTTTATTATGCATGACGTTTAGTTTTTGATCCCTGCATTTCATAAACTAGATGTGATGGCACATGCCTGTAATCCCAAAAAGGACCAAAAATTCAAGGTCATCCTCAGCTACATAACAAGTTTGAGATCAGCCTGGTATACACGAGACCTTGTCTATACTGCTGCTGCTGCTGCTGCTGCTGCTGCTACTACTACTAGTAGTCATTATTATGATGGTGGTTAATGTTACTTTTAGACCATTATTATTATTATTTAACATACTTGTTTTCATCAGTCTGGGATGACTTAACTATACATTTATATATGCATATGCACGTAATGGTTTTGTTTTCAAATGTTCCTATTGTTTTTGTTCTCATTTTAATTATCAATCAAACATTTATTAGCTATAGAAAATAGATGTAGAAAGAAGAAAGACAATAATGATGTCCTTTCAAATATTACCATTTTACTAATATCAGCTAGCACTTTGGAATTTTACAAAGATCATGTGCTTGCCCGGGCTACAGTTTCAGCCGGTATTCCCGATGAGTGGCCACTCTATTTTGTGGACAGTTGCTTACATGTTTTTAGGTTGAATAAAGTTTGAACCTGGCTTCTCCTTCACAACTCTTTTCCTTTCATATAATTCTCAACTACTGCAAAATTTACAGCGCAGAATGAGTACAGGATCCCCACTGTTTGAAAACAGCAGCATTTGACCAAACTCCAGTGCATCTGTTTTTGTGTTCTCTGATCACTCCATCTGAGGCCTTACCACACACACCTGTCCCATCTGCCGTTTGCCTGTGGATGTCTACCTAGCTAGATAACGCCACCCTTAACTGTGTTGAGACAGGATTAAAGCATTTCCAGATCTGTACTCCTTTCCCTCTCAGGCAAACCACACATTCGTCACCAGATTTGCAGCTACAGAGATGTGCTGCCACAGCGTTTCTGTGCTGCTCAGATTGTCTGTGTCTGCTGCCAGACTGAATTCCTTGAAGGTTGAACTATGTTTTGTTCATTTATTCTTCCACTGTCAAAAGTAATATTTCATACTTCTGGTGAATTAGTGAATGAACAGACTTAGATAATCTGAAGAAAACTATCCAGTAACAGACACAGGGTAAGAAAAGAGGAAGCATAGTATCACTGGTAGCCCTTCCTATACATGTATACAGATGTTCTGTATTCAGAAAGAAATCATGATACTTAAACAGTCATTCCAAACAGCACACATTTGTACAGAGAAAAGAAAAACATGCCGAGTCTGATTTGTGGGACGTCCTCAAATTTCATATATTTGGCTTTCTTACAGCTCACTGTGATGATCCCCTCTGAGTTGGATTCTGTATACTGAATTTGGACTCTAGTTCATGAACAAATGCACATTTCAGGCTATTAAAGACTGGCACTGCCAGCCAACTGATGGTTCAGTTTCAATGGTGTCAACAGCTCTATCTTTGTAGCAGTTTCGATTATTTGACTGTTTCATTGCAGTTTACCCTTACTTTGTAAAAGAACTGAGTAAAATTAAAGAGCTGAATACGATGAGCATCAGGCTAGAGAAAGGTTGAAAATAAGCATATCAATGATTCTTTAGCCTTGATTAAGTCCAGTTTTAAAGCATATGTGTGAAATGTTAGAAATAGATTTTCAAAGATCATGTTTGTTAAAGTGAGGGGCAGAGGGGATGGCTCAGAGGGTAAGAGTGCTTGCTATGTAAGCATGAGGAGATGTGGGTTCAAATCAGCATCCACAAAGTAGCCAGTGGGCCTGTTTGTAGCCTCTTGTAACCCAAGTGGTGTGGAGGGGCTGAAGCAGGGGGATGGCTGAAGCTTCCTGGCCACCAGAGTCATTCCAGGTCTGTGAGAGGTAAGAAGGCCGATAACCCCCACCTCACAGTGTGTGTGTGTGTGTGTGCACGCAAGTGCGCGTGATGTGAGCAAGCATGTGTACATGTGTAGGTGAAACACAAAATTATAAAAAATACAGTGAAATTGCTTTAAAGTATTAGTTACATTGAAATCTAGTGTAAAAATTACTTGAGTTTGTGACAATTTTGCCTTACCTTAAAAATAATCTATATTGGAGAAGTGACATCTTGGGCTGATTGTCTTCCCAGCTGTTTGCTTGGTTATTGTACTATTTTATATTTCAAGTTTGTTAAAGACACATTCCTCAATTGCTGAGTATTTTGACATGTCCAAGTGTAGCTAATGTTCATTTATGGGATAATGTATGACTTTATCTGGTGTTTAGAATGTGCCGAAATCATCATCTTGTGAGACAAAGCAGATTTCCTTGAAAAATTTTTATTCTTCATTATGGATGTGAAAAATAAAAATCTTCCCAAAGTGTTTATTTCTTAGTTTAAATATATTGAATAACAGTGATTTTCCCTCAGCTGCTTTGACTCCATCATAACCTGTAATTGTAAAGGGGAGCGATAGTACAGACTAGTAATGCCAGTATGCAAACCATGGGGGTGGAACTGGTGGAAAGAGGGTGGTGGTGGCCTTTGGAGGTGACCTACTTAAGTGACAGATTTTTTCTATAGGCACTTAAGACTAATCTGTGTCCTCTGAAGAGAGGTACATGTTACTTTCTTTATGTTCTAATATTCTATTATTTCCATCGTTTGTGCTTACAGAGGCCATGGTTGTATATGTGTTCTTTCTGTGTTGTTCAGGAATTGTTAGGATGGCTCAGTGGCAGCCATGCCATGCTCAGCTTCCCTTTTTTTTTTTTTTTTTTTTTTTTGGTTTTTCGAGACAAGGTTTCTCTGTGTAGCCCTGGCTGTCCTGGAACTCACTCTGTAGACCAGGCTGGCCTCAAACTCAGAAATGGGCCTGCCTCTGCCTCCCAAGTGCTGGGATTAAAGGCGTGCGCCACCACTGCCTGGCCATGCACACACCTTCCTTCCTTCACTGTTGTCCTATGTTAATGTTTTGCTTTCCTTCCTCGTTTAGTTTAAAGACTGGACTGTCGAGATAAGAATCTTGGTAGGTAGGCAGTATTCAGGAAACTCTTTCTTTGTCGTTTATTTAAGCCAGGGTGTTTTAAGACTGCTTTATTTAAAACTACCAGGCAAGCCTGTGAGCAAACCAAGAGTGTGCACTCTTAACTCTAGCTTCAAAGGACCCTATGCACTGTAGCACACTACTATTAGGAGCTGGTGCGCGTGAGTTTGTTTTTCTTCTGAGCTTTCCTACATTCTTACACACAGTTCTCTGGAGTTCTCTGGAGACTAGATCTGTTATATTTTGAAATAGTTATTTAGAATATAGGAGAAAGCTTTTGCAGTGATCTGTCACCAGCCCTTACGTCCTTAGGTATACAGCGAAAAGCTACTGTCTGTGTCTTGGTATGAATTAAGCTGGAGTTCAGTGGCCTGTAAACTTTGCATGAAGAAAGCGACTGTTCCTTTTCATACATGAACCTTAAGCACCGTGTTCAAGTCAGCTTGATTTATATGTGTTGGTCCATACAGTCATAACTGAATGAAAACAGGCATTAGCAGTTCCCTTAGGTTTTCATGTTACACATAAACCTACTCACCATTTCAAGCTAGTAAATATAAAACTTAAATTATAAGCACCAAAAGCTTTATATTTGAATTCAATCTCATTAGCTTAATTTAAATGAAGCTGCTGTTGTTGCTAATGTAGTTTCTATCTTTTGCACAAGTCACTGTTTTGTATTACTTTCTTTACTGATAGTGAACCATAAGGGACATTTCTAGTTTAATATTAATGTATTTCCCCTAGATTTTTTAAGTAGCAGTTTGTTAATTTTTTAAGCATATCAACTGTAGCATAGTATAGTCCTGTGAGAGAGATTAGTAACTGAGCATAAGATGGATACAGGAATCCAACAGCTTGAAAATCACTGTTTGACCAAAGTCTCTTTTGTATTCCTACTCTGGTTCTATTTCAGTAGTCCTGGAAATGTGCCTCTGCACTATTTGCAGTGAGATTATAAAACTGAATCATGATTTTGGTGGTGGAAGCCAGAGCATGTGCTTCCAGCACCCCAGCTGGCAGGAAGCTCTCCCTAGGTTTATGAATGTAGTTAGATGGCCCCCAACTGTTTACAAGACAGCAGAGGTGAGATCTTTGATTGACAAGTCAGAAATGCATTAGATCATTCTCTCTGCCATTCTCTGGTTCATGCTGTTAAAAATGTCAGCCTCCAAGTTTGAATGGCAGCCTGAGGGCCTTAGAAGCTTTTTGTTTTCTGAGATGGAAACACAAATTGGATGTGTGCCTGAGCGCTTCATCCTGGGCTGTAATTTCATCTTTTAGCTAAGAACCACAAGGTACAAGAGCAAAGCACCCTGTAAACAATAATACTGTGGAAAAAAAATAAACAAGGTCGTGTTTCTGGTACGTTGATCCGATGGTGTCCTGACCTCTATCACGTTGAACATCTCCACTCTGATTGCTGTTCCCTTTGGCATTACAATGAGAGAAAGAGAGACTGACACAGAGGGAAAGATTTAAAGTTGCAGTCTCGTTGCACATTGCTTGTATTGGTCATGAAATATTGAACTGTCAGAATGTGACACTTCGTTTTTTAAGCAACCTTTCTTGTTTGAGGTGTTCACAGTTCATTCCTTTCTCCCCTATTTGTCCGCTTTCATTCATAGGGTTGGAAGTAGTGGCCTTAACCACATAAAAATGGACAATGTTAAAGAGAAGTGGCGCCAACGAAGCCAAATGAACCTAACACTTGAACAGAATCACAAGCTGCGAGGTTAAAGTTGAGTTAGTACGTGGATATCAGGGTTTATGGAGAACCTCATCACAAGGAAAAATCACATTAGGTCTCACTTCTGTGTCCGTACAGCAGGGAGTCAGGAAAGCTGTTGTGGACAGGTGTGAGGGGACAATGACGTTGTCTGCTCCCTGCTGCTGACCATAGTACATTGTTCTCCACTGCCGGCCATGGCCATGGCATGACGTTGCTGTGCAGATACAAGTTCACCCACTGTGTGTGTGTGTGTGTGTGTGTGTGTGTGTGTGTGTGTGTGTGTTCATTTATTGCTTAGAGTTTTTTAAGTTTTGAATTCAATTTCTGTGTAGGGGCGTGTATGAGGAGGTCAGGACAGCCTGCTGTAGTCAGTCATCTCCTTTCTCTGTGGGATTAAAGTCAGACTTCGTGGGAAGCACCTTTTCCTGCTAGGCTGTCTCACTAGCCCCAAACCTCCACTATTTTTTAAAATTTATTTTTATTTCATGTGTATTGATGTCTTACCCGCATTTATGTCTATATGAGAGTATGGGTTACAGACAGTTGTGAGCTGCCATGTGGGTGCTGGGAATTGAACCCCGGTCCTCTCCTCTGAAAGAGTAGCGGTACTCTTAACCATTTGATCATCTCTTCAGCCCAACCTCCACTATTTTAATATTACTCAAATGGCAAATTTATCAAAGACTGAAATTTTAGTAAGAAAAATAATACTTTAATATGCAAAATTTGTATTTTATAGTAATGTTTAAGAAGAACTGTTTTGCTTACTCTGGTGTTTTGTCTGTCTGTCTGTGCACTATGTGTGCACAGCGCCCATGGATACCAAAGATGGTGTTAGATCCCCTAGAACTGGAGTTACAGAAAGCTGTGAGGCACCATGTGGGTGCTTGGAACTGAATCTGGGTCCTTTGCAAGAGCAGCCAGTGCTTTTTTTAGGCTTTTTTTTTTTTTTTTTTTCTCCTTGCTCCAGAACTAAAGTAGAGGCGCTGGGGATTGAACCCAGGGCCTTGTACGTGCTCATGCACTGTACATTGACCTACATCCTCCTAATAGCGCCTATTTTCTGGTTTAAGGTCATGACAGGAGACAGGAGGTGGAATTTACAAAATGTAGTCCTACTCCCTGTACCCAGAGTTACACACTACTTTTAGAAATAGAGTGCTTAGAACGTAAGGCCCAAGCCAAGAACTAGTAAGAACTAGTTATTATTGTTTTTAAGAATTGCTCTGTAGTTTTAAGACACAAATATTGACTTCACATTTGCTTATAAGCTATAAGAATCCACTGTCTTAACTTTGTGGGGAATTTTTAAAAAAAAACACTATTTCATTCACTGATTTTCAGAGGATCGAGAGGAAACATCTTTCTTTTCTCTTTCTTTTCTCTTTCTTTCTTTCTTTCTTTCTTTCTTTCTTTCTTTCTTTCTCTATTTAATGTATGAGTGCTCTGTTGCATACACATCTGCATGCCAGAAGAGGGCATCAGATCCCCCTATAGATGGTTGTGAGCCTCCATGCGATTGCTGGGAATTGAACTCAGGACCTCTGGAAGAGCAGCCAGTGCTCTCAACTGCTGAGCCATCTCTCCAGCCCCCAACCATTCTTTTAAATAAAGAAAATCTGGGATGTAAGATGTAATGATCCTAATACAGGGAGGCCACAAAGTTTCTTCCCATGCTGTGTTTATTACTAATGCGTTAGTCAACAGCTCGGACGCTGAGGGCTTTCACACCGTCACACTTTGTGAGGATTAGCTTTATTACTTTTATTTCAGGCTTAGCTCATGAGAAAAAAAAATCAGTGTATCTACAGAACTGTGGAGTTTCAGTATTGGAAAGAACACTGGAGGACAGTATGTCACAGGTCTCATGATACAGGTCTTTACGATTGATTTTTGCCAGGAAGTCATGTAATCTGTGCTTGATCTCTACCCATTTGGGAGAAGTGACGCCATGAGGTTTCGTGTTCTTTCCTTTGTTTGGTGTATTAGAAAGATTTCTTTCAAGGAGTCAAACTTTAGTTCACTCATTGTTCCTGACTTTGTGTTTTGTAGTAATATGGAATAATTGTTCATAAACAGTTGTCTCCCAACCCCTGGATCCTTGGTTTTACACCTGCAGAGTCAGCCAGTTTGGAGCAGAAAATGGAGTTAGTCCTGTGATGTGTACTGAACAGACTTTTCTCTTGGTATTATTTCTTAAACAATATGGCACAGCAATTGTATGTGTAACAGTTGCAATTTAATAGATTTTAAGTAATCTAGAGATAATTATTTGGGAGGATGTGTCCAAACTGCATGCAAATATATACTGTTTTTTGAGATTCCCATACTTTGCTAGGGGGATGAGGGATGGAGGGTCCTGGGACTGGACTTTCTGGATTCTGAAGGACAAGTCTGTTTGTGTTGAGAGCTGTAAGGTTGCTTTATCTTCTGCTGCCCACGTGGAATGTTTCCGATTCTGTTGTTCGTTTGGAAGATACCAACCATGATTTCTGTCCTTTTCATGGCCATATTTTGGGATTAGCATTCTGGTTGTCCTCCTGTGAATACACACTCATCTTGGCATCGCCCTCATTGCAGTATGGAATGCATGGCTACATGCACTGTGGCAAAAACAGCAAACAGTAAGAGGCCTGGAAGTGTGGCTCAGTGGTAGTGTACATGCCAGGTATATGTGAAAGCCTTGGGTCCCAGCTATAGCACCGCATAGAAATCCTTTAGAGGTATAGTGTGTGACGTATAGTGAGGTAGAGTTGGCCTTTGGCGGGAGGGGGTTCCTCTGGCTTTGTTTGTTTAAGACAGGATCTTACATTGGAGTCCAGCCAGGCCTCATACTTGAGATCTTGCTTTTTGAGTACCTGGGTGTATTTTGTTATAATTTAGAAAATGTAACAACTACTGCAGCCTAAAATTTCATACTTGTTTATGTCGATGACAGGAACTTTTCTAAGAGGTTAGTGTAGGTTTGTTTCCTTGCCTTTTCTTTGAAGTCAGAGAAGCATATGTAAGCACTTTGACAAATGGTACCGCGTAGTGGTGCTATCTAAGTCGTACAGGTATTTGAGACCTAGCTTCAGTTCCTGAAGATGGGGAACATCTGCTTACAGGTATTGTAGAGCTCCACAATGCACTAATTGAATTACTCTTTTCTAGAGTTGTTGACTGCACTAATTGAATTAGAGAGAGAGAGAGAGAGAGAGAGAGAGAGAGAGAGAGAGAGAGAATGAGAATGAATTCCAGCCTTAGTGGGAGAAATTGTAAGAGAATGACTGATGATGTGTACTGTGCTGCTCTCTAATGGCAGCCTCTGGAACTACGGCATGGTCTCCAGGGAAGAGAAGGTAGTCATGTGATTTAGAGTGACCTCAGTCTAACCCCACCCTGCTTAGTTCAAAAGGTTCTCACATATGTTTATAAGTATGAATGGAGGGGAAATGAATCTTATTAATTTCTTAGAGTTAGGATGTATTTTATTAAACAAAGAATTTTTATGAACAAAAGTACTTATTCAACTGAATTAATTTTCTAACGTTTAATTTGTAAAAACTGATTATGGCATTTTTTTTTTTTTATGTATAAATTGTCATAGCATAATAGGCAGGATGAGTAATTCAAGGTTTATTTGTATTCCTAAATATAACTTCTTTCTGGTGGTCAGAACTACTTTCCGGGTATGAGTAAACTTAAAGGTGGCATAGCTGGGCATAGCACATAACTATAACTACAGTACTTGGATCGGGGTATTTGAGACCAGCCTGGGCTATGGGGCCTTGTCTCAGGACAAAGCAAAACAACCAAAGAACTTACGAGAAGTTATGAGATCTTGCAAGTATATGATTCTGCTTACATAAAATGAAAATTTTCTATAGAAAATTTAATTACTAGATGGCTTAAATATAATTTTAACATAAATTTGGGTGTGTTTGAAACACTGTGTGTTTCACTCCACAGTGAAGTAGGTAGTCTTTTCATTTCTGTCTGTCTGCTCGCTCCTTCTTTCTTTTTCTCTTTCTGTGATGGCGCACACCCAACACTCAGGAGGAAGAGGGAGGCGGATCTCTGATTTTGATGCCAGCTTGATCAACCTGATCATAGCAAGTTCCAAGATAGCCAGGCTACACAGAGCAATCCTGTTTCAAAAACCCAAACCAAAACAACATCATTGCCGGGCAGATTTATTTATCTTCATTTTATGCCTCTGGCTGGTTTGTCTTCATGTATGTCTGTGTGTCATTTGCATGCTTGGTGCTCAAGAAAACCAGGGGAACTGGGCAGTGGTAGTGCACGCCTTTAATCCCAGCACTCAGGAGGCAGAGGCAGGTGGATTTCTGAGTTCGAGGCCAACCTGGTCTACAGAGTGAGTTCCAGGACAGCCAGGTCTACACAGAGAAACCCTGTCTCAAAAAACCAAAAAAAAAAAAAAAACCAAACCAACAACATTATGAATCATATTGTAGTTCCTTTTAACTCTAGGCATTCTAACTTGTAAAATGGCTCTTGTTAACAGAACACTGCATACACTAGTATGTAGATAGACTCATACGCGCTGAACACTATGGAATGTGTGTGTGTGCCCTGCTATTTTATTAATCACAAAGTGCCATCAGGTACCTTTTTGACCTTTTGAAACCTTTCTTTCAGTCAAGGCACAAAGCACAGAAAAACTTGTAATGTTTTCTTATGGTCTTCATTTTTAAAACATGTTTGAATTTGCCAATATTGTATTGAATATGAATATGTGTATGTAGGGTGTGCATGTACATGAAACCCAGATTGACAGATGTCTTCCTTGTGATCCATTGTGATCATCCACTTTTTAAGACATATTTATTTTATGGTGTTCTGCCTGCATCTCTGTCTGTTTGAGGATTCCAGATCTCCTGCAAGTGGAGTTATAGGGTCGTAAGCTGCCGTGTCGGTGCTAGGAGTTGAACTAGCTCCTCTGAACAAGCAGCCAGTGCTCTTAACCACTGAGCCAGCTCTCCAGCCCCTGTTTTCATCTTTTTGCTTAGGCTGGATCTCCTCAGTTCTGCAAATCTAGCCAACCAGCAGTTTGCCCTTGGATTTACTTAGATCTTTTGCTAGAATACAGACTTAACTCCGATTATCCATTGTGCCATCTCCTTAGCCAATATGAATATGCCAATATTTTGGGTCCATTTTGTTGTTGTTGTTGTTAAGACTGAGTCACTTGAGTTTCATATATTAATCACTTTGATTTAAAAAAAAAGACAGAAATAAGATATGTAGTTTGCTTGCTTGCTTGTTTGAGACAGGGTATCATGTAGCCTTGGCCGATGTGGAACTTGCTATGTAGACCAGGCTGGCCTCAGACTTTCAGTGATCTTTTTGATTATGCCTTTGTCTCCGTAGTCCTGAGATTGTAGGCTTGAAGCACCATTCTTGACATTAATATATACTTTGTATAGTATCTTTAAGGATATTTTACTGAATTATAAAATGCCTCTGACATCATGTAGATCTAAATCCTACAAATATTGGGGCCATAACTCCACTCAACTCATCTGTATGTGCCAGGTGGTTTGTTTGTTTGTTTGTTTGTTTGTTTTTAAATATTAGGCATAAATTAAGATTCAGGCCCTGACCTCAAGGAGCTTTTAGTTAGTCATTAAACATATATTGAAAACCTGTGTACAAGCTACTGTGCATATAAGGGGAGGTATTACTGTGAGTCCCTATTATTCCATTCCCTTTCCCCATTCATTGAGTTAAATATCTGGTTTAATAGTCCAAGAAAAGTAGTGTACTTACTATCATATCTAGTCTAACTCATCTCAGCGGAAAAGAGTGATTGATACCCATGTCACCCTAGTATGTCTCTTGGATAGTTTTTCTTTTCTTTTATATACCCTTTCAGGGGTCACTGGTGACTTTGGCAGCTCTACAGGTATTAACGTGAGATGGCATTTGCTATAGTGCCTCCTGCTGGTGGATACTTTTCTGTTCTTCTCTTCCTTTGCTAGTGCCCACTTGGGCTTTGGGAGTTACTTCAAGTCTTCTCCTATCACCGAGTTTATGCCATTCATGGTAGAAAGTACTTCTTTTAAACAGTATCTCTGAAGCTTAAATTGTCTTGGGACAAGCTCTTGATATAAAAATTCATAGAAACCCGTTTTTCACAGAGTGTGGTAACTCCTTGCCATAGTGCTAGTGTGTTACAATTCACACCGGCCAGGTTGTTCTGTAAATTAAACACTGACAGCTACCCTCAGGGGAACAGCCAATGTATTTATGATGATGTGCTGATTACACAAAATACACTGCAAGCAGAAAACAGCTGCAGAGAACAAACCTCTTAAAAAGAATACAATTACAAATAGCACCCTCAGTATTTCTTGTGGTGAGTGTAGAATACAGCATGCTAATGCGGTTTTCTTACTTAGTCTGCCTGAAAACAGAAAATCTGAAGGAGATAAGTTAATTTCTGGTTGAATGCGCATGTGGTGCCAACGTGGCAGCACATACATCCCCTTCCCGAGCAGGGCTAGTGCACACATTTCAGGTGTGGAGGAGCCAATGTCCTCCCTCTCCCATTTTTTGTTACTGGGTTTTATAGTGCTTTTCTCATATACAGAAGGGTCCTTTAGCTTTGAGGGGTTAAGGGTCATGGAGACTTGAAGGATAGTACACAATGAATTGGACAGGGGGATACCTAAATTGTAGTTAAATTTTTCTGGAAAAGTTTTATGTTAGGGTTTAGATAACAACATTTGATTTGAAGACAGCTCAACATTTTTAGCACTGTTAATAGTAATGAAGATGTTTGCCCTTGGAATTAATAAAAGAAATTGTGACTCTTTGTGGTAAGGTCTTTGTGATGTCTTAGAGTCTGTTTTTCAGAACTATGGTGTTTTCAAACTGGAATAGCTGGGTTTTTGGGAGAATTTCAGAACTGGGTATCATGTGTGACCCTTTCAGCCCTTCATGTTTCTGGCCATGTGCACATAGGAAAGGAAATTAAAAAGTTTTTCGTCCCTTCTGCCTGAGCTTTTCTCTCTTAGAGTTAGGGGCCAGTCTCTATAAAATATATCTCAGCTGCTGAGAGTGCTAGCCTCTGCTTAAATCAGTAGAATAAATGTTGATCTCCCACAACATAAATTTACTGGCATCAACTGTAAGGTATATCAGTGAGACGTAGTGATTGGAAACAGTTCACTTCACCGCTTGAAACTAAGAATCAACTCCTCAGTGTATGGATCACTGGTATGTAATAATCGACTATTATTGGTCTGTCTGTTGGTCACTTTTTAAATCAGTTTGGAACCTCCTGGAGTTATTTTCTTGCTCTGCTGACATCAATCCCATGTGGCAGAGGAGTTGTGTATAATCGCTTTGGTTTAATCAATAGAATAATTGATAAACCAGATAAGATTTAAACTGATTATAGCTTCAACAGAATTCCCTGGAGGCCTTGGACTCTCTTAATTTTGACATGTGTGTTGTGTACCCCGAGGATGAAGTGCAGTTTGAATTATCTGTTTTTATTTGTTTAATGACAGGGAGGGTGTTAAAGTCAAATGTTTAATTAACCCAGCAATGGGCTGCGTTGTCACTTACACACAGCTGATTGAGATATCTCATGGAGAATACTGAACAGGAATGATAATGTGGCACTGGGATGGAAGATTGCTTTTGCAATCCATTTGCTGGGTCACTGCTCTGAATGTCTTATTGGATGAAAGGCATTCAGCCTGGAGAAAAAATTCAGCATTTAAGTACATTTTGTTCTCTCCTCCCCTTTGCCCCCTCCCTACCCTGAAGTTAACTAAAACAGATATGTTCTAGGTTTAATAAGCCATTCATGTACTAGTAAGAGATCAGGGTAGCGGGTAGCCCCGAGCTACATAATTTCCTGTGGAAACAGAAAAATCCTACCAGCCTCTAGGGTATTCTAAATGTTAGCTCTTTGTCCCTCACATCTCTGTCCCATGCTGTTATTGTAGGGTTGTCTTTGCTTCCCTGTCTCTTGCCTCTTTCTGCAGTGTTTGCTAGATGTGCAGTTACCTCTAGGGCCACAGGCAGACCTTTTCCCCCACCCCACAAAGCAGCAAATCTCGAGTATAATTTTGATATTCTATGCAGCTGGCTCCTCTTTGCTTGTATTTCCTAATGAAGTATTTTAGTGAGTTAAACTTGAGTGATATTTTTGCCAATTTTATTATGTGAACAACCAGTACCATATGTATTTGGGTTTTGTTTTTTTGTTTTTTGTTTTTTTTTTTTTTGGCAAGGCACTTTGCCATACAGGACAAAAAACTAGGCCAGTAAAGAGTCCAATAGCCTGCACTATTAAAAAAATGCATCCTAGGCACTTGGTGTTTTAATGACTTGGTGCAGCCTACAAAATAAATAAATATCTCAAACTTCATAATCAAATGGAAAATTCTTCTCTGGCATACAAGGAAAACTTTTTTTAAAAGGAGTCATCATAGTTTTCTTTTTGTAATGTTCTTACAGATTTTTTTCTTCTATTCTCTCAAAGATCTAAGCCAAGGATTTGCTAAATTTTTTTCTTTAGTCATTTGTATTCCAGAGAGCACAATAGGGAGAAGGATACAAGATTGATTTTTTATGTGTGTCCTCCTGAAAGCATAGTCTGGTGGGGTTTCAAAGCAATAGAAGCATGCAGCTAGTTTCCAGGCGCAGGTTGGACTTTTGCGGGTCAAGGCAGACCAGACAAGTAGCTTATCTTGAGGGACGCAAGTAATAGACCAAATATAGAGCAGCTATTTCAGGAATCATGTAGGTCATTTAATTATCCATTATGATTGAGTGGCTAATGCTCTTTTGGCAATTACATGACCTCTGTTATTCTTGAAACCTTTCCAGACCCTCGTGGGTCGAGTGACCCACCAATCAGTGCTCTCAGACTTCATTCCACGCAGAAGGAAAGGAGATGTTGGGAAGCACTGGCATTTAGAAACGACTGCTCTCTTTACTGACCACTCCCCAGAATGTCCTTTGTACAGCAGGCACGAGAGAAGAAACTGTTCCTTCATTGTCTGCAGAAGCAAGGAATGGTCATTGATTTTCACAGAGGGAATTTTGGCAGGACACATTGATGCCAAAAAATTGAATATTATAGATTTCCAAGCTTTCTGCTATGACATTAAAATTAGTGTTTTATATATGTTAGACTCTATAGTAAGCAAAGCAGTTTTTAAATTTTAATTCCATAAAATGACAGAAATACTATTGGTGATGCCTGATACTAGATTTTATTGATTAAAATTACCCTAACTTAAATTTCGGTGAGGAAAAAAAAGCATTAAATTGAATGGCCACTTTAAAGACCTAGGCTCGGCCAAGGTTTTCAGCCTTAGAAACCAGACATTTATAAAAATCGGAGGAGAGAAGAATCTGTAATTGTAAGGAAATGTTCTCTGGAAAAGTCCGCTGGAAACAAGAATAGATATTTCTTAATAATAAAGGCGGAGAACGGTCAAATATGGGTAAGTTCTTAATAACATTATCAGAATTACCCACCTCTGCCTTCTTTCTGGCAGCTACTTATTTAGTTGGGATTGTTTTTATTTTTGTTCCAAAACGGTGATGATCAAAAGTATAATATTCAAGAATATTGAATTAATGTTTCTCGCTTATTTTTTTAATCAACAAAGGATTATTAATATTTCCAAAGAAAATTCATTTCTACTAAGTGACAGGAAATAATTTTGTAAAAATAATCTAGGTTTCTTATGATTATACATCTAAAAAACAGAATCTGTGGAAAATAGTGTTAGTGTAACTAAGTTGTAGAATGTCAGAAATGTAAACAAAATGGTGCCTAGTGACTGGAGTGGATGACCGAGGCGTGTGGCCGTTCTCTGGCATTACAACTTAAGACTACAGATTCAAGGATTAATTTTGTTAAAACAACATGCAAACGTGTTCTTTTAAGTTGTCTTTTTTAAATAGGAAGAAATTCTACTGTTAAATTCTTCTGTTGGAGAAAAATACTTTTGAAATCTGTTATTTGTCAAAGAGCATTGTATTAAACAAAGACACAAACAAGATTACTTACTCCTAGGAAAGTAAAATTACTTCATCATTACAAATAAATGTTTTTATACTACTACTGGTAGAGCTCCAGGTTGTGGTTTAGCTTTATTTTCACTTTGTTTGGTGACCTTAGCGCTAACCCTGAACAAATGAATTGTTGGTGGGTATAACCTTTAGCCTGTCCCGAGAAGGAACGTACCTCACTTATATTTTTAAATTCTTCGTCCAATTCTACCTCCGTGGCAACCCACTTAGAAACCTGACGTCCAGTGGTGTAAGTTACACCCCCCCCCCCCCGCGGCTTTCCCTTTAAAACACATCCTTCCCCTTTTCCATAGTAGACGTTATCAACGAACGACAAGGAAGGTTCACAGTAAAAACTAAGTTAAAAAAAGATCACAGTCAAGTGTAAGAATATAGTTAGCATACTTAGAATTTTAAGAAAAGAGCAAGGAGTATAAAGTGTGGTTCGTACAAGCTGCTGCTTCTTCTTTTTTTAAAAACATGCCTCTGTTCTTTAAAACATACACTTGAAGAGCTATGCAAGACCAAATATTTATCAAAACCAATGAGAAGAGCCATGTGTAATTGTAAGAAATATTTGATAAAATAGTTAAGGTTGCATTATAATCAGAGTAGAAAAAGCTTATTAATAATAAAGTAAATAAGGGAATTGTCAGATATACAGTCAGCTTTATAAATACCAAAGCCAGAACACAAAACAGTCTGTGCTGTTTGTTTTGTCTTGTTCTGGAATCACTTAGTTAGATTGCTTTTTATTTTTGTTCCAAATTGGTAATCAAGTGGGGGAAATTAACAAGTTGAACAAATCTTAAATTTCTTTGATGATATTGTTGAACTGTAAGTAATACCTAAGCAAGGAAGATACCCAAGGTGAGGAGAATAATTTAAAAAACCCAGAGAACATATGAGGAATGAGCATGCCAGAGGTCACAGTTCATGGGGTCTGCGTGGATGTCCCAAAGGCTCTCTAGTTGCTGGCCTTATTTTGAGAAACATGAAAGAGCTATAGTGCAAATACCTTTGAGTTATAAAACTTAACCAGGTATTCATAGCAGGAGCAAACGTTTAGCTCTCAACGTGCATGCAAATAACTTATGTGATGATCCCTGGATAAGATAGTATATAAAAAAGACAGCAAAGAAAATTGTGTCGTAGACGAAATTCTCCCCAATACATATTCAGGAGGGATAATATCTTTTTTTTGGGGGGGGGAGGGGGGAGGTTCGAGACAAGGTTTCTCTGTGTAGCCCTAGCTGTCCTGGAACTCACTCTATAGACCAGGCTGGCCTTGAACTCAGAAATCTGCCTGCCTCTGCCTCCCAAGTGCTGGGATTAAAGGCGTGAGCCACCACTGCCTGGCGAGGGATAATATCTTGAAACTACTTGTGGTTTTGGTCATATGTTTGATGTGCTTGGCTTTTTAGTTTAGTCTTTCAACCTCAAATTCTCTTGGCAAATATATTTTATTTTACTGTGTTTATTTAGCCTTATGCATTGATTTTTAGTTTCGTTTTTTGAGGAGGGTTGGTTTTTGTTTTGTTTTGTTTTGTTTTGTTTGAGACAGATAGCTCTGGCAGTCCTGGACCTCAGAGGTCTGTCTGCCTCTGCCTCCCTGAGTGCTGGGACTTAAGGTGTGCACCACCACCACCCAGCTGTTTTTGTTTTTTAAACCATGACATACATGTCTGAAAAATTTTTTAAAAGGAATATTAGTTCTGGTCTGACAAGAAAACAGCCACCCAATAGGACCATACAGGGATCTACTTTGTTGTTCTGTTTCAGTTTGAAATAGTAAGCCATGTTAGTAGGGTTTGGTGACTGCATCGTCGTGTTCAGGTGAATACAGTACTTTTAAAAATTCACAGCCTACAGATTTGAAGAGGTAAGGAATAAAGTATGGTTTGATTTTAATTAAGTCTCTAGAGCTAAAAAACTTTGTAGTGTTAAACAGCCTGTTATTCTGGTGTAGAACATGTTAACTTAATCAAAAATTCTTATATATACTTTGAATCATTACTAAGTTGATGTTCGAATCTTTGATTAAGAAGACACAAAGCTAAATATGTTCAGACAGCTGTCATCTCTCCTCTTCAGAAAATAGAGATAACTGTTTTAGCTGCTTTGGGGAACAGTCCCTATAATGATGCAAATTTGTTTTTCTCTTATATCTATGCTTTTAATGATAAAATACTAAAATATTGTCTTGATTACAATGCTTGTTGACTTGATTGAAAATGAGCAAGAGCAGCACTGGCACCCTCTTCCCTTGTCTTCCCCAGAACAGCTCCTCTCTGTCTTTATCAGAGCATCTCAGTGCTGAGCTGAACTTGTTTATCTTAGAAGAGCAGGAGGCAGGCTTTTAGGGAGTGAGCTACATGTTCCAGAATAGCAGGCACCAATGCTGTCTGACTTGAAGACCATTTGATCCCTTACAGTAGCAGCCCATGTCACTGTAATAGCGAGTACAGTCAGGCTGTTCAGTTTTCTATTATTTTAGCTTTGAAATAACCGTTAGTGCTGCTCCAAAATCCCTGTGTATAAAACTGTACACTGGCTGTCCCCCAGGACTCGTGAGTAAACAAGGTGATGTGTGTGGCCAGAGGGAGGATATTTTGTTGGCTTTGTTTTAGATAATAACTGTCCCCACCTGAAGATGCTCTTTCTGACCCCTGATGGTGTGCTGTATGACTTGTGTGCATTTACAGACCCAGCAGTATCTTGAGCAGATTTTTGTTTGTTACCAATATTTGTACTTACCGCCTAGTAACTTGAATGTTTATATTGTCTTGTCTTAATAGTGAGGAATTTAGGGTTTCTGAAGCTTAACCTCAAAGATTGTTCACACTTTCTCCAAATAAATAGATTGCGCAATAGCTGTTGCAAACAGGCAAGCAAGAGTTTAAGAACTATGTTTGTTAGACTCTAATACTATTTTGCTTTGTCTAAACATTCTGCTGATAATTTCTGTGTTGAAGAGTTTGGCAGTTAGAGTCAGGTTATGGCATTGAAAGAATGGAAAGCAGAATTTCTGAAATTAAATTGGGTTTCTTTCTTTTTGAGAAAAATATCTTCTTTTACTGACAGAATGTAGCCTGTTTTAATCATGGTGAAACTGGCCCGGATTATTTAATTTCCCTTACTTCCTAAAATTTGTTTCCTCACTTTTATTTTTCTTGCATAATAAAATACTACTAGGCCACCCCAGTATTTCTAATTTAATATGTAAACACACACATACACACAGCTAGCACAAGCATAATTGGTCGAAAGGCAGCCATCTACCCAGGGGATTGTTCTAAGTACTGAATGTGTCAGTGTGTTTTGACATGACATATTTGTAATATCTGTGAATACAGAAAGCACTTTCTGTCTTAGCTGTAGCTATCAAAGCAGTAGTGTGGTTTTAAGAGTTTGTGCTGTGCAGATTCTGGCTTGTGAGGTAGTGACAAGTGTTTGCCTGCATAGACAATATATTTTTCTCCCTGAGGTCCCCACACACCTAGTTTCCCCCAAGCTCATCATCTCTGTCAGGTTAATCAATAGGCACCGTATGGCAGAGGGTCAGTAATCAGTGTCATCGTGCCTTTAAATCGTGTTGAAAATTTGCTTAAAGCCTGGGCCAATTAACATCGAGATGATGAATGGATGGGAAGATGGGAAGAGCCTGCCGCTCAGGGGCTTTGTGAGGAGGAGATGCTCAGCTGTTGAGCAGCAGACACCAGCGAATAAAATCAGCCATTCATGTGAGCTCAGTCCACCCACTCTTAATGATAATGTCAATCTAGCAAAATATATACACATTGGAGTTGTCATGAGTTCATAAATCAAAGGAGTTTGTCAAAGGCATTCAGATTAACGAGGCAGCAGCAATAACAAGTCAAATTTGCATAGAGAATTGCTTGAATCTCAGTAAATTATGATCCTGTTTTTCATTTGATTATTTGCTAATGTCTCAAGAGGGAGAATGATTATATTAGCATGCAAAATCTCCTCCAGAAGTAGAAATCTGAGGTATAGAAGACCAGCACACTATGACAATTAATCAGTTTCTGCATACTAGCATAAATGCACAAGGCCCAGAAATGAACTTCTCTTTTATTATTATTTCTCCTTGCTACTGATCCAAATGGTTCAGCTTGACAGAGACTTTATATTGCTTTAACAGTGTTCTGAATTGTGCCTGCAGGCAAGACATAGTTATGCAGCTATAACCAACCTATCCATCTGCCAACCAGATTGGAATTCTCCTATCCAAGGCTTCCATTAACCCCCACTGACAGCTCCAAACAGGATTAAGAATTTGGAAGCATAAAAAATAGTTGTTCTTTGCAAATACACACAATCCCTTTGCATTGTGAGAAAGGCTGCATCTGTAGCATTTTTATAATTAGTGTCAGACAGTGTCGCAGGGGGATAAACCTACTTGGCAGGTTTTTTGACTTCTGTCCTAGGGAGGAAGGCAGTACTGACGGCAGTTCTCTTTGGGTTTTCCCAGGGAGTGCTTTCCATTCTCTCTGGTTCCTACCACTATGTTTGGATCTGTGCGCTGCTGAAAAATAGCACTCCTTGAAAGCTTGGACTGCGTTTCTGTAGAACTTAAACACTATGAGCAGACTTTGTTTGATGTGGCTGTGGTTTAATAGAGTATGCCAAATGGTAAACTTGCCAGAGAAGCTATTGTCTGTGGAAACATGCCAGAGAAGATTATTTTATGAGGACACTTCAGGTCTCCCTAAAAACCGGCCCTTGAATAGGAACCTGCAATAAGCTTCTAAACTTACTTAACCGGTACTTCCCCCATTAATCCCAGGAAGATTGATAAATTTTTTTTCAAATGCAGATACACACACAGAGTGTTGGTGGGGTTTTGTTTTGTCTTTAGAGATAGTACCTTACTCTGTAGCACTTGCTGGCCTGGGACTCACTACTCAGACCAGGCTGCCCTTGAACTTTGAGTGATCCTCCTGCCTTTGCCTCCCAAGTATTGGGATTACAGTCATTTTCTGGCCACCACCATTCTCTCTCTCTCTCTCTCTCTCTCTCTCTCTCTCTCTCTCTCTGTGTGTGTTTCACTGAAGAGTTTTTATTATTTTTTATGTAGCTAAATTACCTTTTAACCTTGTAAAAAAATAACTTTTGTTTTGTAAATTGGAAACGTATATTTGGAGGTTAAAGTTACTGCCGATCACAGAACAGGTTAATGTGGAAACGTATTACTCCAGTTACTAACTTGCCTGCAAAGCTCATTACATGATTTTGCAGCTGGTTATTAGAAATAGTCTTAGGTTCTTTTCTTCATATGTGTTTGCCATTCTACAGTGAACAGTTGGGTTCTGATTTTTTTAATTGCTTATTTGTGTGGTTGTGCGTGCACCCGCATATGTCCAAGTGTGCGCATGCCATGATGGACAAACCTATGGAGGTCAGAGGTCAACTCTTGGTTGGCTCTCTCCTGCCACCTCGTCGGATCTGGGAATTAACCTCAGACCATCTATAATGGAGTGTCTCTCTCCTATCAGCCGTTTCACTGGCCTGGGTTCTACCTTAAAAGGGTTCAGATTCAGTGTCGAAATTTGCCAGAATTTACCTGCTTTGCCGAGATAACAACTGAGTTACAGAATCATTTGAATTATTCCAGTGAAAATTGTAGCATTGGGAGTAGAGCTATGACTCAGTGGTCAGGAGCATTCTGGCCACTCTTCCAGAGGCCATGGTTTTGATTCCCAGAACCCACATGGTAGCTTACAACCATCTGAAACTTCAGTCCCACGAGATCCAACAACCTCCGTTGGCCTCCATGGGCGCCAGGCACAAACATGTGGACGAAATACACAAATATTAAATATGTAAGTATAAAAAAAGCAAAAAACCCCGAGCACTTCTAGTTTTGAAACGTGTTATTTTACTTCTCCCCCACCCCCCACCCACTCCCACCCCTTCTCGCTCTGGCCATGCTTGCTCCGGCCTCTCTGTTATTTTACTTCTAAGTGATGTCTTTTCAAACTAGCTCAGGCTACATACAGCCTATCATCCAGTCTTAGAAAAGATGCTTCTGTCTGTCTGTCTGTCTGTCTGTTCTTGTCTCTGCCAGATTGCTAGGTTTGTAATGTATTGAGTTTGGGTCAGGTAAGTAGGTACCATAAAAACTTTCATTTTTTTGAGACAGGATCTCTTTTCTATATAGCTCTGGCTGTGCTGGAACTTGCTATGTAGACAGGCTGGCCTTGAACTCATAGGTATCTACCTGCCTCTGCCTCCCAAGTGCTTAGACTAAAGGTGTGCACCACCATGTCTGATTTATGTTTTCTGAATAGCCTTCTTAGCATGGCAGTCCGGATCGCAGGCGTGGGCTGTGTCGGGTACAGACAGAAGCAGGGCTATCAGAGCTGGTCCATTGTAAATGGCGGTGTCTGGACTAGAAAAGAGGCAGATGGAATGTAGAAGTAGTCCTGAGTATATTAAATAGGATCAAGGGAAGAAACTCTATTGGAACTCAGATATGTTGAAAGAGAAAAGTAATGAGTAAAATAATGAAGGAAACACTGAGAGTAATGGGAACCTAAGTCTAGAAAAGCTAGAAATGGCGGGGGGCAGGGGGTTAAAGAATACTTTAAATTTGGCTGTGCTGATTTTAAGACCGTTTATCTGAATCCTTTGTAAGAGTCTTACTGTGTATTTCAAGCTGGTCTTGAACTTACTGGAATCCACCTGCCTCAGCTTCTTAAGTACTGGGATTAAAGGCATAGGCCACCATGCCATCTCTGAACTTTTTTTTTTTTATTTTTGTAGTTACATTTTTATCACCAGTTACTTCTGAAGATATTGTCAAAAAAAAAATGCATTTGAGGTCTACCTAAACAATATCTCACCTTTAAAAATTATTTTCTTTATTAATATGCTGTCTTCTTACACCACCATCCCCTCTGTTATTGATATTATGTCTGAAGCCTAGGCTATATCTGAGACCCTATATCAAAAAAACACACCCCCCAAAACTAAACAAGTAAAAATTGTATCTCTTTTTAATTGTAAGTAATTAATCTAAAAAAATAACCTTTGGATTAATATAAAAGGTAAAAGGCTATATAGAACCTTTTAAATGTTGTTCTTTAATCTCCACCCTCCGTGTGTGTGTGTGTGTGTGTGTGTGTGTGTGTGTGTGTGTGTGTGTACACGTGTGTATATGCTTCATGGTTTGTGTGTGGAGGTCAGATGACAACCTGCGAGAGTCAGTTCTCTCCTCCACTGTGTGGGCCCTAAGGATGGCACTTGGGTTGTCAGGCAGTCTGTCTGTATCTGTGACGCTGGCTCTAGAATCTTTTTCATAGTTCTGTTACTCACAGAATTTTTGGGGGGGAAGTTTTTGCTCAGGGACTACAGACACACTGAACCTGTTCTGCTGTAATGAGGTGCTCTGGCTGTTGGAAATAAATTATTCTCAGTGGTCATATTTGCTTAGGGTTTTGTGACAGGATATAAGTTTCAGGGACTGAAGATGTTAAGTTTCTAGAGTTTCTAGACTGCGTATGGAATGCACAAAGCTCTGGATTTGATTTCTGGAATCATGTAAAGTTAGATCTGGTGTTATATATGACTATATCCAAGCACTGGGGCAGTAGAGACCAGAGGATCAGAATTCAAGGTTATCCTTGGCTATATAGCCAGTTCCAGTGGAGATGGACTACATGAGACCCTGTCTCCAGAGGGAAAAAAAAGTCTCAGTAAAATTTGGGGGATTTTCCCCCAAAAAGTTTGGACTTAAAGCTCTCCTCCCACCCCTATTTCCTAAAGCGCTTTATTCGGGTATTAGCTCTTTTTCTCCTCACTTTGACAGAATAGCTGGTGGCAGCTTAAATGAGGTGGCCCTTGTTTTAGATCATAGTTTAGAGTCCATCATGGCCAGGAAGGAAGGGAGCCTCTGAGGCCACTTAGTCTCTGGCATCAGGAGCATGTGGTGGCTGGTCATATGTGAAGAGAGGCAGGAAGCAGAGATCTCAGGCTAGAAGCAGGGCTGAGCCCACCACCTTCAGTAATCCACCACTGCCAACCACGCCTCTTCCACCTGAAGGTAGTAACTTCCCAAAAGCAGTGCACCAGCTAGGACCAGGCTGGAACGCATGAGCTACAGCCAACAATAACAGCCTAGTGTTTACTTTCTGAAAGAATAGTACAAATAGTTCCTTTATAGTCTTTACATGTGTATACCAAGTGCTGCCACATTTTATCATCTCTGTACAGGCACACTCACATTGAACTATTTTTTTTTCTGAATCATTTGAAAGTTAAAGACTTACTACTTAATGTAAGATCGAGAGCAGGAAATTGAAGGTGTAAAGAGATGGACATATCCCTATCATAGAATAGTACTGACAGTAAAAAGATTGAGCATGGTGGCTCAAAGCTCTTACTCCAGCACTTGGGTAGCCAGGGGGTGCAGTGAGTTCCAGACCAACCTGTGTGAGCCACAGTGTGAGACTGTGTCCTAAATAAGGGGACAGGAAAACGAAAATACTAATATAATAACCTGAGTAGATCTCAAAAATGTTATGATGGGCAGGGAAAAAAACTGATTCAAACGCTCATGTTATATGAGTTCATTGTATGGCATTTTGGAAAAGACAAAATTATTGAGCTAAAACAAAATAACTGATTTTCAGTAGGGAGAAGGTTGACTGGAAACGTTTGAGGGAGCGGTAAACTTGTCAGAGCTCGACTGTGTTATGGGTACAAAGCTATATACTTTTCCCAAAAAATCCATGTCTTCACGTAAGGAGGAATGAATGTTGGGAAGCATTCTAGAATTTAATATTAGCATATCTACAAGGTCTTACTCAGATTTTTCCCCTAATTGTTCAATATTGGCCTATATGGGGGAAAAAAAAATCTCAGCTCACATACTAAAATTAGTAGCCTTTAGTTTCCTTTTACGTAGGAACTATTACTTATTTATTCTATGACATTGGCTTTTTGTTGTTACTGAATTTAGAATAGTACTTTTATAGGATTTCCTTCATTTCAGGTTAGTCTGTTATCTTAATGAGTAGATGGGGGCATGCCTGCACGCAGGTACACATGACCACTTATGTGTGGCTGTCACCTACCTCCCACCTTGTTGGAGACAGGGTGTCTTGTTCATTATTGTGTTTGACAGGCTAGCCAGCCCACAAGCTTGCCTGCCTTCTATTTGCAGGAATGCTGAGATTAGAGAAGCTTTACATGAATTTTGGGGAGCCAAACTTAGATCTCCATGCTTGCACAGCAGATACTTTTACCATTTAGCCATCCGGAGTAGATGTTTTCCTGTTTGGGGCAAGGAAACTAATTTCAGAGGTGATTTGTTCATCCTACATATGTTCATTTATTTTAACTTTTTAATTTGTATGTGTGTAGGTGTTTTGTCTGCATGTATGTCAGTGCATCATGTGTGTGCCTGCTGCCTATGGAGGTCAGTAAAGGGCATCAGATCCTCTGGAACTCACGCTACAGACAATTGTGAGCTGCCATGTGGATGCTGGGAATTGAACCCTGGCCCTCAGGAAATGCTTCTGCAAAGCCATCTCTCTAGACCAAGAGATATATTATTAGTGCCTTATTTGCCCGAATTCCCCACTGTAGAGTTACTATTTTTTTCTTAAGTATCTTATAGACATACATTCAGAATTCTATAACAATTTTACTATTTATAAAAAGCTCACCTGCTATCTTAGTAGCCTGCTACTAGTTTAGTAGCCTCTGGGTGATTCTTGCCTTTGTCAACTAGTTACTCTTGAGTTTATTGACTGTAACTTAATTTGTTGAGTAGAGCAGTTGGGTACCTTTCTTGTTGGGACTCCTTCTCACTAAGAGTGCACATAGTAAGTAATTGAACTCTTGTGAGTGTTGGTGGAGAGGTTCCTAAGGACCACTCAGGTGACCTATTAGGCTCATGTGGCAATTTCCTCATTCTTTGTTATTGTCAAGTTGGGAGTGATTATTCATCTCTAACTCACTGACACTCTGAATTTCTTAGGCGATAACCAGTTCCTTGCCCCTTATATCCCAGTCACTTGGCATTGCTATTGTTTTATTTAACAGTTGTGCCAGATTTTTCATTCTTGGTTGGCTTTCTTTTAATAATGGCTTGGCCAGAATAGATTTCTGGTTAACCTATTTTTTAAAAAGAAAGAAAGAAAAAGAAAAACTAATCGGTTCTAACAGTATCTACAGATTTTTCCTCCTTTCTTATCAAGAATTCTTAGCGGTAGCACCTAGCCTTCAATCCCAGCACCTGGCAGAGACAGGGTTCTAGGCCAGCCAAGGCTGTGTAGTGAGACCCTGTCTCACACACAGTAGTGCCTAGTTTCCTCATTTGAAATGCTTTACAGTCATTAACTCAACTATTTTCCTCTTGAGTCAATAAACTCTACAGTAACTAGTTGACACAAGCTGGAGTCACTCAGAGGCTACTAAACTAGCAGGTGAGTTTTTTAATAAACAGTAACATTGTTGCATAATTTCAAATGTATTCCTTTTTTTCTCCCCAAACTGAATATCTTATATGTTGATTTACAGAACAGTGGTGATTATATAATAATTTTATGCATTATGAAATTTTCCAGATAAGTTTGTACGATGGAAATATGTCCTAAATCTAAAAATAAAGTAACTCCAGTTAGAATGTGATGATTTTATATAATGTAAAAAATTTGTCAGCTGTGAGCCATAAACTGTTACTTTTAATAGAGAATTCAAATAAATGTAATTGGGATTTTCAGTTTGTTTTGCAAATGGTTAACATTTGTTGCCCTTTGTTTGTTTGTTTATTTATTTGTTTGTTTGTAAGGGTCTCATTAGCAGACCAGGCTGGCCTCAAACTTGAAACTCAAAAGATTCTTCTGCCTGTCTTCCAAGTCCTGGGATTAATGTTATAAACTACCAAGCTCAGCCAATTTTGAGCACATTTGAATCTGCTTTTAATTAAATTGTTGCTCTTCAGTATATAAAAATCCCATTGACATTTTAGGATCTAGTAGCTACTATTTGAAATGATAGTGACCAAAAAAAAAAAAAAAAACAAATGGATTTTAATCTTAAAGCACAGGTTAAACACCGATTCTGTTAATAAGAACTATGCTCCTTTTGTGTAAGACAGAAAAATCAAATATGAGATGAAAAGAGAAAGAGTTTTTTAGAGTCCAGACCAGTATCAACCAACATTTAGAATAGTTGGAGACTAATTACTTAAAAGAGAATGTAACGAACCATAATTCAAGTGGACACCAGCTATATGTGGCCTACGACTTTGGCTGTCCTGGAACTCGGTCAGGTAGGCCCAAACTCAGAGATCCACCTGCCTCTGCCTTCAAAGCTCTGGAATTAAAGTCATGTGCCTCTACCACCCAACACAGCCTAGGACTTCCTTAACATCCCAGTGTTAAAGTATGATAAACCAGACTTCTAGTCAATGTGATCCTCCTGAGTAGCATTTAAGCAGACAGAATTCCTCCCAGCCAGATCCCAACATGAATTTATTTATATACATGGGCATATGGTTTCCTTTACATGTGTGTATGTCTGTATGTATATAAATCTTCAAATGTATAAATATACATGGTGTTCTAGCTTACAGAATTAGAAATGTAATGCAGTTTACTCCCACAGAATAAGATTGAAGGTAATGAGAACTGAATTAAAGCTTACTTTCTTTCACAGAATTCCTCAGAGAGAGAAGACTGTAATAATGGCGAACCCCCTAGGAAGATAATACCAGAGAAGAATTCACTTAGACAGGTATGAAATTCAGTCTTACTTAAAAAGCTTCTAAAAACAAAACAAAAGACAGGAAGCCCTTGACTGTCATTCTTAAAAATTGGAGTTTAAATCAAGAGCCCTGTGTTCTGATGTTGGTCTGATGATGGCCATAGCCATCAATTTCAGTCAGGTAGCATTATTTGATAGTCAGAATATATATTAAATATTTAAATTGAAGTAAAGAAGTCTTGTTTAGGCAAGATGACCTTAAGTGCTTCATAGAATGGGTATGGAATAGTTAACACTAATATTTATCTCCCAGTAAGGATTATTTATACATTTTAATTTTAATTAAAAAAATTCTGAGACACAGTCTCATTAAATAGTCCAGGCTAGAAGACTTGATGACATAGGCCTCCTGCCTCAGCATCCTGAGTGCTGGAATTGTAAGCCTCATTCCTGGCTAAGGTTTTTCATACATTTAACAACGGAACTGGAACAAAGTTGGTTTCCTTTGTTTGAATTTGTTTAATTTATTTAGTTGTTTGTTTTTTTTTTTTCAAAGTGAAGTCTACTATTGATTACTTTAAAACTTTTTTGTGGGACTGGAAAAATCGTTCAGTGCTTAATGTGCTTGCCATGGAAACATGAGTTCAGATCCCCAGGAGCGACAGTGTGGCAGGCCACTTGTAATCCAGCATTATGAAGGGATTGCAAGGGATCCCAGGAGAGATTCGCAATGAATAAGGTACAGAGTGGTTGAGGACCTCCACACACGTGTACACACATGTACACACATGTACACATGTACACCCATACTCACATGTTTGCTTAGTACAGACACAGGGGAGAAAAAAATGTAAACCCCTTTCCCTCAGGACTCTGTGCCCTGCTTCCCAGAGGTAACTTGTGAACTTGAGAAAGTTCAGTCTCCTATTTTTTTTTTTTTCTTCATTAAAATATCCAAAATAGTGAATGAAAAAAATGTTCTTACTACCTGTAAAAGCCTGTAATACCTTCATAATGTTTTAGAGACAGAACAAGCCACTAGGTTGCTTATTTATTAAATTATTATAGCTAGAAAAAAAATGTTACCTAATCATGTTTAGCATAAAATTGTATAAAATGGGTAGCAGTACAGATAATTTAATTGGTTGTATCTATGGCCTTCGTTGTAGGACATAGAGCAGAAATGTGGTTTGTGTTGGATATCTACAATGAGCATATTTATTTCATTTAATCCTGTGATAACCCTGCCGAGCTGGTAGATATGATACGGGTTCCAGTTAACTGATGAACCAAATGGAGACCTGAAGAGGTTAGACTTGGCCCGAGCTGCTTGTGGATTTGGAGCTCCAGCCTTACTTTTTGCAAAGAATTCCTGCTTCGGCCTCAGGGTCTGGTTTTCATGTCTTTAACCTAAAGGGAAAGTACATGAGAACATGCCACAATCATGTTTTATTTATTGTATGTTAACTCCTTTTCAGGTAGGCACTTTCCCAATTTTTTGTAAAAATAATTGTTTTAAATAGAATTGAGTCAATACAGGAAGCTTTCAAAATAAACAAATTGATGTGGAGACGATTAGTTTTAATTATTTGGAGATAGACACCAGATCTGTATGGGAAATCAATAGAACAGTACTGAGTAAGATAAACTTGGAGATGGAGACTCTCCACTCCACAGAAGCAACTGTCAAAAAACAATGACGCAACACAAAGTTTTGGCAACTTTATTTAAGCTAACAAACGAATTTTCACTCTGCAAAGTTATAAATTAATTTTAATAGGCTGATCCAGATGGTCCATTTGGAAAATGGATAGGCTGATCTGTTGAAAATTAAACTAAATTTATCTCTCTCATACTTCAAACTGAAGCAAGAGAGAAAACCGTGCCTATTAAGTCCAGCACATACAGATGGACCAGCAGGTCACACATGGGACTAATCTGATTCATTTTAAAAATAAATGCATACATTATTGAATCATTTTCTACTTGCAGGATCTGTTGTGTACAGTACTTAAAAGAAATTTGATGTTTTTTCCTCATTGCTATTTTAGCAGGTTCGCTTCACCCTCTCCACTTTAATTTACAACACCCCCCCCCCATTCCTCCAGAATGATTTTTCTAATATCTGTCATTCAGTGTTGAGATCCAAGCCCTGGAGATTAATTAGGTCATGAGGCTTTCCCCCCCTCCCTTCTTTGTAAAGGGTTTTATCTCCATTCTCTTTGTGAAGAGCATGAACTCAGTGTTCTTGGAAAGAGAAATGGCCTTTAGAATTCGGGAAGTAGGGGATCCTCCTGGGGCCCTCACAGCCTTTTAGCTTCTGGGTGTTTTAACAGCCCCATGAATGCAGATTTGTAAATTTATTGCAGTGCCATCTGTTTTTTTGCTCGAACCAGATTACTGTTGGCTTGTGTCTGTCTATTGTGGTGGTCACTCCCTAGGAGCTTGCCCTCTCAATCTTGGGAAAGAGCGATGAATAGCAGGGGTCAATGGAAGCAGGTCACAGGGCAGCTGTCCAGGACTGCCCTGAACTTGATTACCCTGCTGCTGATTTTTTTTTTAAGGTAGTACATAATACACAAGCTGTTTAAACTCCTCTTTTTCTCTGCTGCATTTGACAATAAGGAAACGACATTTGCTATTTTGTTTGTCTATTGTCGAGATCTATAGACAAAAAGATGTCAAGGCCAGCCTAAAGTGAGTGTGGCTTCATGGGGTCAGTCTCTTAAGTTGAAATTCATCTGCACATATTTCTAATAAGCTTTAAAAAATTCACTTGAGTTCTAACAACCTAATATTGTCCTAACTAAACTCTATAGTTTATATAGATTATTCTCAGGCAAAGGGTTGCCATTGTTGATGGGACATGGCTACTAAATGGTAATTTGAAAAGCTGTTTAATATTGGAGGAGCTGAAAGAAGGGTTATCGCTATAATTCCTAGACATTAAAAGAACAGTGGAATGTCAATATAAATATAAAACTTTATGCCAAAAATTGGCTAGAAAAAAAGGGCAGATTCTTTGAAAAATAACTCACAAAACTAACACAAGGTAAAAGTTATATCTGTTAAATATAATGTTTTTCTTATCACAATGTTCATATAGTTTCACTGGTGACTTAAAACATTTTAAATAGATAGAATGGCAATCTTGTACTGTAAACTCCCTCTTAAAACACAAAAGGAAAGAATACTTTTTGCCATAATAGCAAATTCCAAAACTTAATGGAGAAATTACCAAAAATAGTGAAGGAGAAAGTTAGAGAGAGATACAACTCCTTTTGTCATCATATGGCATTAAGTGAACTTTAAAAAACTACTATGTAGACAGACACAATTTCCTTTCTACCTTTAGACCCCTGAACTGTGGCAACCACAGCCTCTCTTTGCTGTTATACCATGCGTTATGGAGGTAAGGGACTGCGAGATGCAAGGCCTCTGTGCTTTTTGAAAATGGAGCATTACAACATGCAACTTTTCTTTGCTCACGTTGAAGCTAATAAGATCTGTCAGCTCCCCCTTTCTCTGTGATTGAGTAAACTGTGGCTTTTGCCTAATTCTTCTCCTGCCCTCCACCCCCTTTGTGTGTGTGTCCACTTACCATCCCGAGAACGTGGGCAGTGATAAATAAAGCATTGAGTGGAGCTCTCTCAACTCTTTGAAAGCAGCGTGATGCCAGCCCTCTAGTTATATTTTTTTAAGTGTTTACATTTTCCTGTATTCTTTCTCTTGTGTAGCTGGAACCCTGGGGATGCAAAGCCATGAGAGAGGCCAAGAAGCTAACAAAGTAGCTGTCTCCCTTGTTAGCTTGTTCCTTTATTCTTTAAAAACAAGATAAAAACCATCTGGCTCAGGGCATTACATTTTCCTCCCCTGTGCACCTCTATAGATGGAGACTTCACCTGCAGTGAGGGTTTACATTGATTAGGGAGGGAGCAGTAATTCAAGCTTCCATCCTCTTCAAGGATACTCTGCGGTCTTTAAAGGTGCTGACCCACTGAGTTAAACTGTCAAGGGAGGATAAAAAAGTATCTTCATCCCAGGAGGTAACAGCTGCCAGGTTTTCAACACCTTGCACGCTGCTGGAAAAAAAAAGTCACAATTGTCAGCTGAAAGAAAAACGTGACTGTTGTCATCTTCTGTTAATGACTGGGCCTTACAAAAGGAACTACATAAGTCTTTTGGATGGAATAAATAACTGTTTTCCTTGCCTGAGATTTATTTTTCCCTGATAAAAATCCTGCATTGTTCTAAACGTCAGCATGAAGGAACAGCGTTAAAAGAGCCAATGAAAGTGCCGATGGCTTTGGCTCCTTTCTACAGTTGGGCAAGTAGGAGGAAGATGCACATCACAGGCACAGAAAATCAGAGTGTCTGTTGACAAAACAGCAACAAGAGTTCATAAGCAGCAGGCTTAGAGAGGACACCAGGCTCTGTTCTTTGGAAGACAGTTTGTTTTTAGGCAGCATCCAGGTGGGGAGACCATGATGTTGCTTTTTCTGGAGACACTTCTCTCTCTCTAAAAGCATGAAAGGAATCGGACCCCACAGAATTCCCTTCCTTTACCAGCTCCAGCATTGTGTATGATGGTGCTCTCTTCTTTCTGATTTGATTGATGAGGGGGAAAGGTTTAATGAAGTCCCTGCTATCAGGCAGGCAGTTTTTTCTTCTATTTGTTTTAGGTTAGTCATTTTAATTGTATTGAGTAATTAGAAGGTACACACAGCCAAGGGAGCTTTGTTCTGATAATTGCTCAAGAAAGCCGTTCCGTATCCTCTGTCGCTTTGTATTAAGACGCTTCTCCCTCTAGTGGCAATAGTAAGCGCTTTGGCTTGGCAGTAGGCAAGGTGTAATTGCAACATGACAAACTATGCTTAAGGGACTTTCTTTTAAATACTTTAGGGTTCAGCATTATTTCATTATATACGTATGTTTTACCCTTTGAAACTTCCTACCTCCTCTTTCTTCTTCCCGAAGTGCTTTGGGCTTTGGGTTTTTAAAAAAAAAAAAAAAAAACTGCTTGGGATGCTTGCTTATTAAAAAAAAGGAAAAATTAACCGCAGTGCATTCTGGGTAATGTTTTGCAGCTTGACTTAATTTTAGTCATCTGTTTTAATTACCTATTTATAAAAATGCTTTTGCATTTGTAGACATTATTTAATACTTTGGAAGAAGCACCTCATTTGAAATAAATAAATAAATGGTACATATTTTAAATAGTCTATGTAAAAGATCCTAAAGGTAATTAATGTAGGTCTCTTAAGTAAGACAAAAGTGATCTTTCTGAATCTGATGAAGTGATTTGTTTATATAACTTCCCACTTCTGCTGGATTCTTCAGAGCCTAATAACATTTTTTAGGGGGCTGGGGGAACAAACCAAAAAAAAACATGGTTGGCAATTTGTGTCTAGCTACAAAAACCCTTCTTCAAAAAGAAGCAATTTAATAACCAGCTTTCTTAAAATTACTTTGAGGAAAGAAGACCGTATAGGGGGTTAGTGCTTTGTTTTATTTTTATTTCAGTGTAATCATTCTTTGATAAATTGTGTAATCACTGACTTAGTAGAAAACATATTATTGAACTCCTGGGTTGTAATGACCATAAAAAGTGTATTTTCATATAGAGAGTTGAGATACTGTGAATAAATTATAAAGGAAATAGCTTATATGCTGGTCAGAGTCCATATGGACTCAATTCATTTTGTGTTCGATGCTTAATCTAGAGGCACCATTTTTTAAAAAGAAAAAGAGGAAAGGGGGATAAAAAGCCTATTGTGCCCAGCTGCACACATTCTAAAAAACATAAAAATCTGTCCTTTGAACAACATGGAAGGAAGTCAGTTAGAGCAGCGGTTCTCAGTGTGTGCTTCGTGGCCCCTTTGGGGGTTGAAGGAGCCTTTCACAGGGGTCACCTATCAGAGATCCTGCATATCAGACATTTGCATTATGGTTCATAACAACAGCAAAATGACAGTT
Organism: Rhynchomys soricoides; assembly: GCA_019843965.1. NCBI lineage: Eukaryota > Metazoa > Chordata > Mammalia > Rodentia > Muridae > Rhynchomys > Rhynchomys soricoides. The sequence continues at coordinate 402,288 of JADRCH010000248.1, read as the reverse complement.
ATGAAGTAGTAACAAAAATGATTTTCTGGTTGGGGTCAGCACAGCATGAGGAGCTGTATTAAAGGTCACAGCATTGGGAAGGTTGAGAACTGCCGAGTTAGAGCTCGGGGTCCTGACTGTGATTCGGCAGCACCTGGATGGCGTTTGGCAGGCCCAGTTCCAGCTTCTCTGGAATTGCTTTGTACTTTGATTTTTTCTAGCCCATATTCTTGTCTGGGACATGATTTGATGTTACTATATATCTAAAGGTTCCTGTTTCCCTACCACCACCTCCCCCCAGTCACTAAACATTTTCATTATACTTTATCTTGTTTTGCTATAGGGCTGTTGAACAGATTTCTTAAACAGCCTTTGCAAGGTTAAAAGAATGCAGCCTGGTAACAAGTTTGTGTCATTTTAAATATATACCTTCTAGTAAATAAGGAGAGACCTGGCAATCAATCCCTTTTAGTGTGTTATATGTTTCACCTGACAACTAAACCTTCTATTGATTAGCCATTACTTTGTTAGATAATCCTATGTCATTGAATCCATTGTAAAAAATTAAACTCTTTAAAATGTTTTACCCTAGCAGCAGTGTGAAAATTGAAAACTTGTTCAGAATTACAGCCTGCTTTCACAAAGAAGGTAGTTTTCAGCCAGGCATCTTACTGGTTTATGCTTATGTTCTTTATATGCAATATAAAAACATATTAAAGTACTCCAGCGCACAACTCTCTGCCTCTGGTTCAGCAATGAAGCTACCTTTTCAGATGTTGCATGGGGACAGCCTCGCTTGCCTGCAGCTATTATAGTCACTGGTTTGATTCAAAGTGGAAGGAATCTTATAGTCATAAAGTATTGTTTGAGGTTTTTTACTACAGAGTGGTCAAAAGACTGACAAATTTTAGCTACTGTTTCCTTGGAAGATAATAAGCAAAGTCATGTACCCACTTTACAGATGGATTGTCAAAAAACAAGTCTGTATCCCTAGCAACTCTCTGCTGGAGTGGGTCCTCTGTCTCTACCTGATACTTCCCTGAGCATGAGGAAAGGAAGGTTTGAATGAAATAAATCATTCTAGCCCTCATGAGTTTCTTGTTTTGTTCTTTGAGACAGGGTCCAGGCTGGCTTGGAATTTACCTCGAAGCTGAGGCTGGCCTTGAACTTGAAGCAGTCCTCTGCCTTAGCCATTGAATTCTGTCATTTCAGGTGTGAGGCACCATACCCAGCTCCCTCCATAACTTTAAAAAAACCATTTATTTTGTATGTACATGTATGTGTGCACCTATAATAATGCAGCGCATGTGTGGAGATCAACAGGACAGCCTGGACCCTGTCTCCTGGGCTCCTCTATGATGTGAACTAGAGTTCAGGTTGTTATGCCTGGTGGCAAGCACCTCTACCCACCGAGCCATCTCAGTGTCTCCCTCTAAAACTTTGTTAAGCTTTCCCTTTTTTGGCATGTGCTCAGCCATTAAGCTCTATACCAGTCCTCATGATTTTATTTTTATGAATAACATCTGATGTCTTCTTTCTTGATTGCTTTTAGTATAAATCATGTTTATTTTAATAAATTTAACCTTCAACGTATGTTGAATTGATGTGGTGATAGAACATCTTTCCCTTGTTCCCAGTCTTGTGGGGTGGGGGCAGGGGTGGTAGTATTAAATCTTTGATGGTCGAGCACAGAGCTAGTTGGTGTACCAGATATCCAGTATGAGACTGCATAGTTTACCTTTAATTCCCAGGTGTCAGACCTTTAAAAACAATCTTTAAGTAGGTGTTTAATTCAGTTAAAGATTTTTAAGAAGACGAGTATGTGCACATATGTGTTTATGGAAGTGTGTACACATGAGTACAGGTGTTCTCAGAGACCAGAGGCATTGGATCCCTTGGAACTGCAGTTATAGGCAGTTGTGGGCCTCCCAATATGGGAACTGGGAACGGAAGTCAAATAGTCTCTGAGAGCACTTTTAACTGTTGAGTCATCTCTCCAGCCCCGAATTAAACACTTCTAAAAACCTGAAATGTTATCTGTAGCCCTGCTCCCTTATTCTGCTAATACTTGAGTTGAGTTTATTAAGAATTTTTCTCTCAGCTGGGTGGTGATGGCACATGTTTTTTAATCCTAGCACTTGGGAGGCAGAGACAGTCAGATAGATCTCTTTGAGTTTGAGGCCAGCCTGGTCTACAGAGTGAGTTCCAGGACAGCCAGGGCTACACAGTGAAATCATGTCTCAAAAAACAAACAAAAAAGTTCTCTCTCTGCAAGTAAGGGATACTACTCTGAGGGTTTTCTTTTACTGTCTTTTGTAGAGTTTGGTATCAGGCTTATGCTGGTCTTTTAAACAGAGTTGGGAAGTGTTGCCTCTTCCGTATCATGAAGGCATTTCTGTATGACCCTACTGTTCTCTCTCAAGACTTAATAGAATTCACCAGTGAAAATATTGAGATCGTAAGTTTTCTTTCTGAAAAATTTTTCAATCTCTTTAACATGTTCAGCTATTTGTATTCTTAGTTTGGATTATGTAATTTTGGACAGTTTGTATCTTTTGTATCCTATTTATTCAGTGGTAATATTTGTTGATTTGTTTTCTTTGGTTTTGGTTAGTTTTTTAAATATTTATTTTGTTACATTTTTAATTATGTGAATGTGCATAGGTCTGGAGGCTTACGTGTGTACATGCAAGTACCTGCAAAGGTCATAAGAAGACATTGGATCCCATGGAGCTGGAGTTACAGGCAGTATGAGCCACATAATGTGGGTTCTGGGAACCCACTTTGGGCCCTCTGCACAATAGAATGTGCTGAACCATTTCTGCAGCTTCCTGGGTGTGGTTTCTCAAGACAGAATCTCAGGCACTGAACTCTTTCTCCTTCTGCCTCTGCATGCAGTTACAGGCTCATGCTTACCACATTTGTTTTGAACAAGCATCTCACTGTGTAGCCCAGGCTGACTGCACACACAACCCTCCTGGCATGTCCTCTCCTTCCCTTCTTTCCTTCTTCCTTCAGAAAAAGCCTCATTCTGTAGACTACGCTACCTAGAACTCACTGTGTAGTCAGTCATTGGTGGCCTAAACTCTCAGCAATCTTCCTGTGTCAGCCTCCTTAAATATATTTTAATATTCTGTTTGTTCCAGATTGGTTGAGAGCCTCTTTAGCTGTCACTTTGACTCATATTCATCATTCTGAGTGTTTCCAGATTCATCTTACATTTTCCTTAAAAAAAAAAAAAAAAAAAAAAAGTGTGCGTGCGCATGCGCTCGTGTGCTTGTCCCCACCAATATACCTGCCTGTAGATTTAATGTGGAGACAAGAAGAGGACCTCAGATTCCCTGGAGCTGGAATTACAGGCTTGACTTAGAGGTTTACACTACCGTACCTATCTCACATTAGGTTTTTCCTCCTTCAATGAAATTCCCCATCTGTTTACTCACTGTAATCATTTTCTTTCATTTAGTCATTTTATTGAATAAATTAGACCTCTTTAGTGCTAATCCCAAGTTGGCTACTTGTATTCCTCTTCTTGACTGTCCTACAAGTATAGTGATTTTTTATATTATAGTGTAATATAGTGTAAATGTTTCATTGTACAAACTCTGAATTCTGCCTCTGATTAAAATACCAACAACTCGGTGTGACTGTGGGACCTTGGCCTTATATCTGAAAATGATGGGTGTGTTTCTGTTTTAGCCATATGCCTAAAACAGATCCCTTAGATCGAGAACATTGTGTTCGCCTCAGCTCCTGGTCTTGCTCGGTGTCTCAGGTCCGTCTCTAACCCTCTGGTGAAGTAGGAATCAAATCCTAGATGCTTACCTGTTCTTGTGGCACAAGCTGAAGTCTTGGCTCAGATCCCTCCGCCATCCAGCTGTTCTTTCCATTGGAATTCTCAGTCTCCCTTAATGTATGTTGTTTGGGGGTTAAACATGGATTTGAGGAGAATTTAAATGTATTTTCTGAGACCTTCTTTTCCCAGTGCTTCTCTTCTCTTTGGATTTCTCTTCTCAATTGCCACTCACAGTGACAATTCTGAACTCTGTCCTTTGATAGTTGCACCTCATAACCAAGGCTTCCTAACTTGTATTGACCCTCTCCATGCACTGAATGGACTCTTGAGAGCTTCTAGATTCTTGTTGTCCCCTCCCCCCTTTCCACCCATTTTGCCAGTCTTCAGGGCCTCACATAGTTTCGAAAACACTTTACTTTAGGTAAGCTATTATCCCAAAGAAGGGTTATTCGTTGTAACATTTCTGCCATTGCTGGAAACAGTTCTCTTGTTGTGTTCATTGACCCGTTTCCCTCGGCACCACCTCCTTCTTTTGACCAGGTCTTTGTAGCCCAAGCTGTTTCCCAAGTCCTGGGATTATAAGCATGGGCTACAACCATCCTGAAAGAACCAGACTTCTTTGCCTTAAAGTTTTAGCTTATTTGATAAATGATGGTTAATTCATGTGAATTTTTTTAAAAAATAATTTATAAGAATAATTTTAATGGAGACCTGGGAATTGTTTTAGGGGTTAAGATCACTTGATGCTCTTGGAGAGGGCCCAGGTTCAGTTCCAAAGACCCACATGGAGATTTGCAGCTGTCCAAAGCTCTAGTTCCAGGGTTCTGGTGTATTCTTCTCAATTCTTCAGGCATAAGGCACACATTGCATATGCATCATTCATATATACATGCAGGCAAAACAATCATACACATAAAGACAGAAATTTAAAGTACTTTTAACATGTGTTGAAGTGATTTCAATTTAAATGATAAAACAAAATGTTTAAATTTGACTTTTTTAGCAAAAAACTAATTTCATAATATTGATAGGAAGGGCCAGGACTACAGATGAAAAAGGGTTTTTTCCTACCAACTTTTGAAAACTAATAATAGTTGGCCAAAAGAAAAATTTTAAATTCTGTTTATGCTTGTAAACAGACAAGTGGGTGAATAAATACATTGGGAAAGGCACTACAACTCTGTCCTCTAGAAAGATTCCAATTTATAAAAGTGTAGAAAGAAAAAGAAGCTTACACCATAGAGTACTGTAGTAAAAATTACCACAGACAAGCTCCTTCGAAGGATTCTAGAATTAGCAGGTGAAATTTAAAGTAGAAACTGTACACTCTCAAAATTATTTTCTCTAATGTATTCTATAATTGCCAAAGGGAAAAATTACACATCCACAGTGGAGCCTGTTGATCAAGACAGGTATCAGCAGAACTGTTAACACATCTCTTGGTTTGATGCTCTGAGAAGTACGGGCCTGTCATCTCACTTGTAGCCTTCAAATAATGGCTTCATTTTGATCATGAGTTGAGGGATGGAAGATAAGGACAACTGCAAAGTTGGGCCAGGTTACAGAAGACTGGGGAGATAGGACAAATAGGTGTGGATAAAGGTCTGCACGGGCTCCTGACAGGAGGCCTTAGGGAGAGACTCAATGCTGCTGTACTTCATACACTGACAGCTTCCCCCAGGGCTGGAGAGGTGGCTCAACTGTGGAGCACTCGTGCCCTAGCCAAGGATCCAAGTTTGCATCAGCTGGCTCACAAATGCCTGTACCTCCAAGGCAGTGGTTCTCACCCTTCCTAATGCTGCCGCCCGTTAGCACACTTCCTCATGGTGTCCTGAGCCCCAGCCATACAATTATTTTACAGTTACTTCATAACTGTAATTTGCTACTGTTATGAATCATAATGTTTGTTTTCTGATAGTCTTAGGTGACCCCTGTGAAAAGGTTTTGACCCTCCAAAGGGGTTGTCACTCACAGATTGAGAACCACTGCTCCAAGGATTCATACTCCTCTGACCTTGAGACAAACACACACACACACACACACACACACACACACACACAAATCTTTAAAAAAAAATTTCCCTTCCAAACAGTCTTTCCATGTAGCCCAGGTTGGGCTCAGCTTATCCCCCTCTCTCAGCTGCTGAAGTGCTGGCTTTGTAGGCATGTACCGCCATGCCTGGCTCCCCGTAACTTCCCTGAGTGTAGTGTTGTGGGGCTGGGGATTGAAGCTAGAGCTGGATGCTTGCTAGGCTAGTGAGTAGTTTACCACTGAGTTATATCTGTAGCCCCAGCATCTTAGTTTTGGGAAGTATTGGTGTTAGGAGGAAGCTGAGTTAAGGTAGTATAAAAAAAATCTTTGTAACTTAAGTAAATCTAGAACTTATCTTATTTCATAAAATAGGTTTTTTAAAATGTTAAGTGATTGTGGCTTATCTGCTGTCACCTTAATTCCAACACAAATATTTATGTTGGTTCTCAAAGATCACTCCTGGACCAGCAGTGTCAGCCTCTGCTGGAAATTGGGCTTCAGCAGGTTGCAGGTAATCTTCATGCATGCCTAAGTGAGAACAATGACCTATAGATTCTATGCTATCCACAGCAACTTTAGATTGAAAGCATACCCAGGAGGCTGGGCAGGAGGGATGGCTGCAAGTTTAAAAGACAGCCAGGACTATATTGTGAGATTCTGTCTCAAACAGGGATAATGGGGTGGGGGTAGGGTGGGAGGGTGGAGAGAGCTTAGAGGCTAAGAGCACTTACTGCTTTTGGAGAGGGCACCCTAGTCAGACAGCTCACAATTGCCCATAATTCCAACTCCAGGGGAATCTCACACATCTAGCCTTTGTGGTCACCAGCACACAGGTGGACATAATCAAAACAGGTACATATACATAATTAAAGCTAAATCTTTATTTAAAGAGAGAAAACCTAAACCAACAATGAAAGGCCCAAAAGTACGTTTGATTCTATTTCCCTGGTATATCGACAGTTATCAGTAGTGATTTTCTGGGGCTGGAGAAATGGCTGGTGGTTAAGAACACAGCTACTCTTTTAGAGGATTTGACTCTCAGGACTCACAATTATCTGTAACCCCTGTCCAAGAGAGATGTGATACCCTCTTCTGACCTCTGTGAGCACTGAACTCATGGTGCAGACATACTTGCAAGCAAAACACTCAAACACATAATTTTTATTTTAGTCCTTAAAAAACATTGCATTTGGGGCTGGAGAGATAGTTCAGCAGTTAAGAGCAATAGCTGCTCTTCCAGAGGTCCTGAGTTCAATTCCCAGCAACCACATGGTGACTCACAATTGTCTGTAACCCCAGTTCCAGGGGATCTGGCACTCTTACACAGAATACATGCAGGCAAAACACCAATGCACATAAAATA
>JADRCH010000248.1:292487-395109 GCA_019843965.1 Rhynchomys soricoides | reverse complement strand
CTCTTACACAGAATACATGCAGGCAAAACACCAATGCACATAAAATAAAAATAAATAAATGTTTAAAAATGCGTTTTATCCATGTGTGGGTTGTGTGTGCCTTTAATCCAGGCACTTAGGAGGTATAGACAGGTGGATCTCTCTCAGAGTTCCAGGACAGACAGGGCTATACAGAGAAACCCTGTGTGGGGGTGAAGAAAGCATTTCACCGTAAAAGAAGACTGTAGTACAGCCAATATTGTATCCATTTCCTAGTGTTCTGTGTATTAGTTTCTTCTAATTAGGCTCCCAGGTATACTTCAGACCTCCTCTTTTTTTTTTTTTTCTTCTTTGTTATTGTGGTTGAAAGGTCCAGCTGTGTAATCCAGGCTGGTCTGAAACTGGTTATAGAGCCTAGTCTGGCTTCTAATTTAAAATCCTCCACACTGATTGGTTTACAGGTTTGTGCCACCATGTCTGGCTGATAATTGCTATTTTAAACAAAACATGGTTTCTTAAGTTTATTTTTTTCATTTTTAGACACAGTATCACTGCATTGCCTAGGCTAGTTTCAGACTTAAAAAAATCTTCCCACTTTGACCTCTATAGTGCTGGGATTATACCGTATCTGGTTAAAATTTGCATTTTAAAAACTGTTGTATATCCAATCCTTTATCTCCCATTCATACCATGAATTCACTGCTCACGTACTCATTTGTGGGCACACCATTGGTTTTCATGGACTCTGTCCTTCCCTCCTCCTCTCTGTTTGGTCCCTTAGCTACTACAAATCTTGAATTTACAAATGGAATTGTGTGTTGGTTTAGAGAAATTGAAGAGAACTTGAGAGCTGTGTGTGTCAGTGTTTCAGTATCTTTACCAAAAAAAAGTGATTTTTTTTTTTTCTCTTGAAAATTGTCTCTACAGACTTACACCAGCTGTGCCAGGCTCTGCATAAACCAAGAGACAGCATGTCTATCAAGCTCTGCTATGAAGACTGAAAACTGTGTGGCCAAAGTAAGTAACGGTGCTCAGCAGTTAATATTGCAGCATTGCCACAGAGCTGCATCTGTGGGTGCACTTACTCAGTGTTCTTACTATAGGTGGTCATAAGACCATATATTTATGAAGACAATATAAGCAGGCATTATTTTATACAGAGTGAACTGAAAGCTTGAGTTGCAAGAAAATCCTTTTATTATCCAGTTACCTGGATTAGTGGGACATTATAACATCAAGAACAGTTTATTTTGTACCTTCCTTCCTGGCTCGTTTTTATTGTTCATTTGGGGTTTTGTTTGCTTGTTTGTTTTTTGTTGTTGTTGTTGTTTTTGTTTTGTCTACATAGCCAAGGCTGTCCTAGAACCCACAATGTAGACCAGGCTGGCCTTGAACTCAAAAGATCTGCCTGCCTCTGCCTCTCGAGTGCTAAAATTAAAGACAAGTACCACCATGCCTGGCCTCCCTAAGTGTGGGTGTAGTGCACCAGAAATAGATTGATGGTGACAGTTCAAGCAGAGATCCAGTTATGTTGTGCCACTGTTACATCTGGCCAGGCATAGTGGCACATGCCTGTAAGCCCATTGGGAGGCAGAGGCTAGCCTGCTCTACAAAGCAAGTTATAGGACAGCCAGGGCTCCATAGACACCCTGTCTCCAAAAGCCAAAACCAAAACCAAAAGAAATGTCACATTTGGTGATTTTGAGTGAAAAAGTGTTTTTATCTGTCCATATGGCCTAAGTCTTTCATGTAGAAATATGTGCTATATCTCTAGATACAAAAATAATATTTAAAATTAAAATCTTCAGAGCTGAAGAGAGATGGCTCAGTGGTTAAGAGCACAGGTTGAACTCATACAGGATCCAGGTTTAATTTCCAGCACCCACAGAGTGGCTCACAACCCTCTGTAACTGCAGTTCAGGAGATCCAATGTCATCTTGTTTGTGGCCACTGTGAACACTGCATACGCATGGTACACAGGCGTTGTTTTCATTTTTCTGCAAAAATAATCTTTATTACCCTTTAGGATTTTGTTGGTTTACAATTTTTCCAGCTTTGAGCTAAACCTGCTCTTTCTTTCTTACTATTAGAGGTCGGACCTGGTTTATGTCCATCTTATAAAATTCAAGAAGAGATGTATTATTTCTTTTGGGTTATTACAATAAGATATAAACAGTAGCTTATAAAAATAGCTTTTTTATATAGTTCTAGAGGCTGGGAAGATGATTGTGACGATAGATTCAATGTCTGCTTAAAAAAAGTTCACTCTTGGAGCCTTGCTTTGTAGTCTCAGGATGAAAGGAGTAAGCCAAGCTCTCCAGGATCTCCTACTAATTCTGTTCTGAAGACTCTGTTTTCATATATTGGGTGGTTAGAGAGGAACACAATCAAATTTATTGTTATAGAGTAGCAGTAATAATTTTTATTCTATTTCCTAAAACATATAGTAACCTCTAACCTCTATTAGCTGAAAGCATATTGCGCATAGCCATTGGGGTTAGCCATATGAGTGATGTCAGGGTTGTTTTAAACTATAGCTGCAAAAAGTAGGTTCATCAGTTGTGTATTAAGTCCACATCTTAATTTGCTACAAAAATGAGGATTAATGTAAGTTAAATTTAATTTTCAGTTACTTAGTAACAACTTGCATGTGCCACTTGGCCCCTGAGTGGAGACTGGGTGGAGAAAGCGTTCTTACACTCATTGTGGACATGCTGCTCTCACGTTCATCACAAGTGAGTTCCTTCTGGCTAAGCAAGGCAAAGTCTGAGGAAGAGCACCAATCCAGGGATAGGGCAACTAATGAGTTTCATTGAGAGCTGGCCAACTGAGCACTGCTCCTTTTGTTTTCTTTACTTGGTAAGCAGGTATTTCTGAACTCCTTAGCCATGCTGCTATGTATCTGTACCGTGTGGGGGTAGGGTTGTTTCTTTTTCCACCCTCTACTTGAATGGTGCACAGTTAGAAATCTTCTAGCATCTGGCACAGTGGTGTAATTTCTTCCGTGCTCTTGAGTGAGGAAATGTTTGCTCATCGCTGCTCATCATCAGTCTGTCTCCTTGCTCCCAGATGGTGACCTTCTCATCCCATTCCTGCCTGTCTTAACGTTATTCTGACACCTATTTTCTTTCATTGCCCCCTTAACCACTCTAATTGAATAATGAGTTCTATAATTTCCAGTTGGAACACAACCAACTTCCTGCTTCTTTTTTATTGGCCCACATCCTGTCTTCTAGTTCATTGCTTCAGATTTGAGCCAGATCGCCAAATAAAAATACATAACTGAAAAAAAAATGTTCACTGCAGCAGCCTCCATTAGCATGGCAACAGTGAGAGTTGTCCTTTCCCGGTGCTGAACGTGTTCTATCTGTCTCATGATCCATGCTGTCTCTCTGGGCCTCATTTACTGCTTGACCTTTGAAAGAAATGACTCAAAGTTGCGTTTGTGGATCTTTAAACATTTCTCTATTTTTTTTCTTCACCTTTACTCCTTAACAATCGTTTGTCTGCTACCAATTCAGATCGTGCTCCTCCGTGTCCTGCTGTCTCCGTGTGAGGACCACTATAATACAGCAAAGCCAGCCCCCTTCCCCCTTATAGTTCAAAGCAACTGAATTCCAGCCAGAGTAATTTTGGCTTGTATATAAGTACTAATTATATATAGCCTTACACATTTTTATTAAATATTTCTTGTTTGCATTTTACAGAAGGTATTGGTTCTTCTCCAAAGCAGGAACGACCCCTATAGTATTTTGTGTGTAGCTCTCCTGTCGGTTACCCTAGTTTTGAAGCTCCTGTATGGAAAGGCACACCCTTTAATTTACAATAAGATATAAGAAAGCACAGCTGTTTCATAAGTTACCTTAGGTTGACAGCAGTCTCCCAAGTCTTTAGCTTGAAGGAAAGAGGGTCAAGAAAATATTTAAAAATAAAGGTGGGGAGGGGTCCCGATAATATGTGAAGCCATGAAGTGTCTTGTATATAGCTTACTTTTTTGTCTGCCTGTCTCATGTAACCCTGGCTGTGTGGACCATTCTGGCCTTGAACTCACAGAAGTCCACCTGTGCTGGGATTGAAAGGCATGCACGCCCCAGCGTGCCTGGCTAGTTTGATTTGAAAGCAGTTCATGTGCTTGCAGCACTGGATGGAGTTTATGAGGGTTTAGGGATGGTGAGCTCTGTATTTATTGTAGCTTTGAATGGGCGGTCATTACTGACTGTCAACTTAGTCTTTCAAATCTATAATCACGTTGTACCTAATTGTCAGCCTTCATGGTGTTTAATTATGAAAGAAAACTGAGAACATTAATTTTTATGTTATCTTTCTATTGACTTTATTGATGTACTACAGAAAATTTTGGTTTGAGGCTTTTCCGTAATTTACCTTTATACCCAATACCCCTTCCATAAACGTGCATAGTTAAAATCGAGTTGTTCAAATACCTCTACCTTGATTCCTGGCCTAGACAGGGGTAGTTCTGTCTTTGTTTGGAATAAACCCATTCAGTGGTCTTGTATACGTTCTGTATTTTTTTTTGGTTGTTGTTATTTTGTTATTACTGTTTTTTATTTGAGACTAATAATCTGTTTGAAACCGAGACAGAAAAATGTGATGTTCCTTTCCACTCACTCCAGATTTTGATAGAAGACTTGTTTTATTTATTTCCAAAATTATATCCGCAGGAAACAAGCTGTTTAAATTCAGATTATGCTGAAGCAAAATGGTCCTGGTATGAGAAGCAGCGTGCTGCTTTACGAGCACAGAGTCCCTTTTCTCATAACTGATTGATAGTAAATATTTTCCTGAAGAATTATTGCCAGCCATGAACAGTGCAACTGTCTCACTTTTTTTCCGTGCTGCTTGCTGTACCAGCCATTGTCGGTAATTAAGATCTACAATTCACAATGCAGACGTTTGCACTTCCTCTGGGTCTGTGCTATTTGTAAGGCATTTCAGATGCTCTGAGTTCCTTCTGAGTTTTAAACTACATGTTAACAGGCTTCTTTAGTATACTGTTCCACAAGAGCCAGTCAGACAGACAGTTCACACAAGCCCTCTGACAGACCTTTACTCAGCTTTGTGGTGAACACAGCGAGGTGTGATTTGTGTCATCAGGGCCGGTGTGACTGGGGAAACTCAGAAGTATAATAATACTGCTTAAAGAAGCCAGGAATGGAATTCAGAACTAACCTGTTTTCCTTTCATCTTTAAATGTTCCATGAATTTAATATGTTAGTGGTTACCAAGGTTTTAAGAAATACACAATAGAGTGACATATTGGTTAGAATTTGTGTATTTGTCAAATTAATGTGAAAATATATTCGCTCTAGTTATGCATGACTTTTTGTCTCAGATTGATAGCACGTTTGTTGTGTAACAGAAACCTGAAGTAGTACATACCACTGGTAAAACAAATGTCAACAGAGATCTTCGTCCATGTTAAAACTGATGAAATTTAAATAAGTCCAGAAGAGAATTGATTTTAAAAAGTCCAGAGCCATCCAAGAATCTTCGTGAATGATCTCCTAGACTCGAGTCACTGTGCAGGCTTGTTGCTACAGGCACTAGTTAAACATACAAGAGGAAGAAACAAGAAACTGAAAGCTGTCAACAAAACGTGTTTAAAACTTTGCCTGGAGTGGAGCTCAGCCTGCTTGTTCTTAAGCCTGGAGTTCAGTTGCATTGATTGTGCATACTGGCCTCCAGCATCTTCCAACAGAGTAGATCTGCACAGACAGGCAGGACACAGGTCTCAGTGCTGCTTCTCGATGGCCCTTGAATAAAGACAGAGCTGCTCAGAAAGCCATTCCAACTCCAGTGCTTGTGTAAACTTCTTTCTCTCAGTGAACTCTCTGCGAACACTTTTTTTTTTTTTTTTTTTGGACAGCGTGGTTCAGCTGTTGGGGGCCACTGATCTATCTGACTGAGGCACTTCAAGATGCTAGAAAGACCCTGTTCACATTTCTATCTAGCCAGGGAGCCAATAAGATTGAGTTTGTCTTTGTGGATTGATCTAGATCAGCATGAGATGAGCCCAGTCAGTGTCTTCCTCAGTGGAAAAGGAAAGGTTATGAGGAAAGAGGGGTGAAGGAAGAAAGTTCTTCATCACGAATTGACTGCAGTATTGCCTACTGATGCATGTCGGATCACCCACACAGAGAGATCACATGCCTTCTCCAAAAGTCAAACGATCAATTCGCCTCGTTTTGGCTCTGTACTTAATGCACAAACAGTGCGATCTGCGGGGCTGTAATTGCATTGTTAGGGCCAAGGAACAAGCCTGTGCCTTTTCAGCAGACAGCTGGCAGGGAGAGAGGCATGTTGTTAGGAAAGAGAGAGGCAAGGCAAATAAAATTACTGCTAACGCTCAGAGATCGGCAGGAGTCCTACTTGCCTAATCTTACCGGTGGGAGCAAGCGGCTGTTGTAATCCAATTATAGCAGCATAAGCAATTTGTTAGACACTCCGCATAATGTAACAATTTCCCAATAAACTCTGACTTGTAATAACGTCGGCAAGAGTCCGCATAAATCTGCCCGAATGGTGGGGGCTGGAGCGTTCGGCTGGGGGCTTGTAATTGGCGCCATCAGCACGTTTTGTGGAGTGCAGTATGGTGCAGTCTTTTAGTGCAGGAATTTTAAGGAGAAAGGCATGGCACATGTTTCTTAGAAAAAGAAAAGTGGCCATTAAAGGGGAGCAGCAAGAAGGGCACACTCTTGCCTTCACATTACCTAGGAATCTCAGTGTAGAAAGAAAACAGGAGGAAGCCATGTTTCCTTCTAGTTGTAAAGAGGCAAGAGGAGGGAACGTGTATGGTTAGTTAGATCGCTTTATTTAAAAGCATCGGCTTCTGTTATTTATACTGAGTAGCATTACCAAGTTGTTCTTAAGGAGGTAAGCCTAGAAATGCCAAAATTAAACCTTTTTCTTTGGAAGTTTAGTATTTTCTTTATAACATGAATATACCATATGTATTCACATATATTGAATTTGTGTGTCCAGAACAAGTCCCTGCAATGTTGTCTCACTGAATAACCTTTCTGTAGAGTTCTGCCTTTTGCTATAATGAACCATTGCTTACTAAAAGGGATTAAGCCCAGCTTGTTTGCTTGGCTTACTGTACTAGACTGCCTACATGGTATCGAATTCTAAAATGCACTGTGAATATCTGTAGTATTAGGATTCCCAATTAAATTTGTTGAAAACTTACATTGATTAGAAGTACAATGTTATTTAAACTATACCTGTATTATTCTTAGAGAAGTAGCTCAGGTTCCTAGGTAATAGCATTTCTGTTTTATAAAAATATTATAGAGCATATTTGGGCTGCACTTACTTATTGATTGGCATATGTAGTCACAGACTGAGGTTTTTATATGTACAAGGTAAGGCAGATAGAGAGTGCTCTACAGATGTCAGTTAATAGATGCATTTTCATGCTTCTGGATGTATTAAATGTCCCCTGCTTTCTTATGCCAACCCATCCCTTCATTGCAACATGATTTGTGTCAAAACCACACTTTCAAAATAGGCCCAGGATTTTCCAGAATACCCTGTTGCTGTGGGTATTATCACAATAAATATTTACTTTCTGTATAAACATTTCCTTCTATTGAAGCAATGTTGCCTTGTTTGACTGGAGCTACATCAATAAACTGCAGTGCCTCTAATAAAGCCACTCAGTGTCTGGGTTTAACTAATGGCTGATTTTCATGACTTTGACAGTGAGCTGTGTGCGTTATTTTCTCCTGATATTGTAAAAATAATGAGAGCAAATTAGAACAATCAGTTTACACAGATAGCTCCTGATTGGAGGCGATGGGCAATATGGCAGCAGGTAATCCATCTTCAGGCTCCTGTCACATTAACTTCAGCCGTGTGAAAAGATCAGGTGGGGTAAGCAGGGATCCTGCCCAATTGGAACACAGAAATTAATGAGAAGAGCATTGTTCTGTGATCAACCTTTTAATTAGCAAGAGCAGAAACAGAGGGCGTGGTGAAAACAGCACCTCAGCCGCGCAGTGCCAGGCACAGTTTCTGAAGGGCAGAGAAAGCTGTGCGTAGTTGTTGCCTCTCTCCTGCTGTGTGTAGGCATTGCCATTCTGCTCCAGAGCTCAGTTACTGATTTTAAGAAGTGCCCCCTCCTCTCCAACGTAATGCCACAAATGCAGTCAAATGTATTAATAATCTATAGACTCTAATTCTGTTGGGGTCATCATTTAGGGTTTTGATTGCCAGTACTTTCTTTGGTGTTGTATTCTGGGTTTTACATTTTGATTAAAACAAAAACAAACAAACAAAATGAGTAACCATAGAATTAGATTCTATGAAGTTCTGCCATCCAGCCCCCTACCTCGCTCCTTCTTCATGGAGTTTTTCCTGCAAGAAACACTTGGAGGGGTTTTATGTATTGGAGGGCCCTGTCACTTTGAGTTATTTAAAAGAGGAGCGAACTCCAGGCAGCAAGCCGTGGCATATTGAAATTGGGTTCCTTTCCTGGTTCTGTTTATTAGGGAATTTGCTGTTTTGTTTATATATTTCTTGTGCCATTGGCTTCTCAATGTTGGCACTGTGTTATTTCAATTTATGTAATTGAGAATTGAATATCAATCAAGTATGATGTTTATGGACGGAAGAGGGGGGATTAAAAAACAAAATCCATGAACCTAGAAGCTGATTGGCTCATTTAAAGCTCAGTTATAGTAATGTTGTAACCTTGTTAGTCATTCTTGTAATAGAAGTTGTGTGGCACCGTGGAAGGTATTAATGAGAGAAAACTTTTAGCCAAATGAGCACGTGCTTTTTTAGATTTATTTATTTTTTATTTTATGTATATGAGTGGTTTTCTGCATGTATGTATGTGTACTATGTGTGTGCCTGGTATCCTTAGAAGTCAGAAGGGGGCATTGGGTCCCCTGGAACTTGAGTTATGGATGGTTGTAAACCATCCATATGTAGGTGCTGGGAACAGAACCCAAGTCCTCTGAAAGAGCACTGAGCTGTCTCTCCGGTCCAAGATTGTGGTTTGTTTATCTTTGGAAAGCTTTAACTTTGGAAGCGTGTAGGATGGCAGACACTCCACGTGCTTCTAGTCTTCACTCACCCTTTAGAAGTAGTGACTTAATGTAAAAGCTATTTAATGCCTGCTATGTGATGGATTCAAATGTATAGAAACTAAGCTTTATTTCTTGATATGAACAGTTAATTGGCTTGGGCATTATTAAATGGATTAATACAGTTTGATTGTCATGTACCTCTCTGAGTTTAGAATTGGTAGGATAAAAAACTATACTGTACTCTAAAATATTTAGGTTGTGTGGAAGACAATCTTTTCTCATCATAGTTAATAAGACGTGTTTAATCATTTACATCGTTTCTATAACTCATTAGGCCTATAGCTGTAAGAGATACACTTAAGTTCCCAGTACTATGCTTTCATGTAGAACATAAAACAAAGGCACTTCATGTCTGACCTCCCTCTCCCCTCAAAATACTTGATACTGTCAGAGCAAAATTTTAATTAATGGTGAGCCTTGACTGAAATTTGTATAAGTCAGTTTTGGAGTCAATGACATGATAGCAGAATAGTGTCCAGGAGTCTCCAGCCAGACACATACTTCAATATATTAATGCTATTGTTCATATTAATATTTTTAAAGCCCACTCTATTCCTTAATGTGGAAGGGAGATTTTTATTCTTAAAGCAATTATGGGTTCTCATGCATGTTGGCAAAAAAAAAAAAAAAAAAAAAATCCATTCTCCTTTCTGTATGGTTGAAAGTTTCAGAAGCCTGGGTTTATAGGCTCTCCATGAATAATGTTTTTGGTCACATGGTGGAAGAAGATTATTTACAAGCTTGTGAAACCTGAGCCCTTCTTTTGGACCTTCCCAAGCCCATGAGCTCAGGATCCACACATGTAACGTTTTATACTTGTATTGTGACTTCAGCTTGTAAATGCTTCCTCAATCTATGACATGCTTTTTAAAGAATTTAACGCCATTGCCCTTCTTTCATGAGACCCTTGTAAGTCTACTGATACTCAGCTCTTCTCCAGAAAGATGACTTCTGTCATCAGGAATAGGGCTCTGTCTTGTAGGTCTTTATTGTTTATACTAATAATTTGTAAGTGTCCAGTTCTAAGTAGGTAAGAAACTCCCTTTGACTTCCTAGAAGAACAAAGTACCAAGCCACCTTAAATTCTGCCCACCTCAGCTTAAGCCATGGGCCCAGCCTTGAGAAGTTGTCCTTAGTCCTTAGGAACTTCCCCAGTTGATGGCTTGCCTCAGGTTCTTATGTGGGGGATGTTTGGACCCATGAGGCTCCTGTAGTCCTACACTCCCACGCACAGCCGCTTCCTTCATTCCTTGATAAAACTGAGGTTTTATTTTGAAACACACGGGCTGTGTGGCCCAGCCTTGCCTGGAACTCACAGCCCTCCTTCCTTCTCCTCCCAAGTGCTGATATCACAGATGTGCACCCCACACCTAGCTCTTGTGAAGATTTAAGTGTCCTTTCTGTTTCTTGTGCACCCCATTCCCACCCTCAGTAATCTATTCAGTACATAGTAACATGCTAGGCAAACGTTTGGCCTCCAACTCAAATTTTTTGGGGTTGTTTGTTTGTTTTTCCCTTTAATTTCAATCTTCTACTCAAAGTTTGAGGAAAAGCAAATACATTGATGCGGTTTTGAGGCTCTGCATTAAGTACTGCTATGTG
Source organism: Rhynchomys soricoides (assembly GCA_019843965.1). Taxonomy (NCBI): domain Eukaryota; kingdom Metazoa; phylum Chordata; class Mammalia; order Rodentia; family Muridae; genus Rhynchomys; species Rhynchomys soricoides. The sequence continues at coordinate 384,412 of JADRCH010000248.1, read as the reverse complement.
TTATATCAGTTTCAAACGCAAACCTGATAAGATGATGAACCCTGAAGCCTAAAGGACTTCACCACCACCCCACCCACCCCTAGTCTTTAAGTTAAAGAATCAAGATTTCAGTTGAGATTTCTCTGAACTCAAAATGTTTGCTCACCAGAATGCTTTTAGTAGTATTTTGAGGCCCCATGTATACTCCAGCCAGTCCAGTGCCCTTTAGAACTTTTTTCTCCACTTGATTTCTGCTTTGACATCTAACAAGGGTTATTCCCACCTTCCTGCCGCCCCTCCCCTTTACTGCTTATTCAGTATCTACACAGAAAATCCAGCACTTCAGGTTACCCATTTAGGAATTCTGTTAGTGTTAGCTGCTAAGTCAGTAATATGTAATAATCATTTACCTGACAAGCAGTATATGGGACTTCAGAGGGACTCAGGTGACGTCATACCACATTTTCTGCATAGAAAATGAGTGGGGCATAGTAAACAAGTGGCTTAGACTGGTGACTCATATCTTAGTAATTGTTTTGAAAGTTATTCTGGGGCTGGAGAGATGGCACAGTGGCTAAGACCACTTGTTCTCACAGAGGATCCAGGTTCAATTTCCACATGGTGGATCACAATGGTGCACAGCTGCAGGGGATCTGATGCCTACTCTGACCTCCAAGGGCATTAGACATGTTTGTAGATGCACATCACTCATATACATAAACATAAGATAAACAAATCTTTTAAAGTTGTTCTGGAACACAGCTCTTTAAAGTATAAGCATGCATTGTCAGTCTTTATACTCAAAACTCTTTTCCCTCTTAAACTTAGTTATTAATTTTGACAATTAAAAGCTTGGGCTGGCAAGACAGCTCACCAAGAAAAGGTGCTCAGTGCCAACCCTGACAACCCTGAGTAGTGTCTCTAGGACTCACATGGAAAAGGGGAGAACTGAATCTTGCAGTTCTTTTCTGACCTCCACATACAGGCTGTGTCATATTCACACATGGACATGTGTGAACATGCATGTGTACATGCATACTAAAAAGTTAATATAAAAAGACCAAAAACCATTACCTTTTAAGGCTTCAAAGCTCCGGTTTTTCTGTCTTCTTAGTAAGTATTTTTGTTTTTATTCATGCTTCTCTTCTAGATTACAAAGGCTGCTGATTATATACACGTAGTGGGGGTGTCGGAATTTAGCTAGACTTTGAAATCTTCTGTCTCAGAAGAAGAGGCTAGAGTAAAGATGAGAGGCTAGAGAGGCCATGAAACTCTTTTTTAAAAATGTCCGTGCTGAGTCAGTGGGTATGACAGTCTATGCATTCATCCTCTGGGAAAGAATAGGAGTTTTTGACAGGTAATTGTTACATGAATTTTTCTGTACAGATTTATAAAACACGTAAGAAGTTCTTGCTCACAAAAGAACTGAGATGATGAGACACAGGGATGCTAAAGTATTTCCAGAAGATGGAACATAAATTTAACCATGTTCTTTCTTCAAATATCACTTCAGATTTAAGCCATACTTTCTAGAAATATCTATGAGCATTAGAAATTTAATTATACTATTTTTTTCTTAGATATAAGAGGGATCCAAAAGAGAAATATAGGGAGAAAGCCATGCTTAAAAAGTAATGTTTCCTACAGTGTTAACTGTGGAGTCTGTAGCGTGACTCTGTAATGGAATATCATGGCAGGGGGTATAATACTGTAAATAAGATGAATGTGCCACTTGTGGATTAATGGGCAACCTAAAGAGTAGCTTTATTTACATCAGTGTGTGAGGTTCATTTTCAGTTTGTTTGTTTGTTTTCCTTACTCTTGGGTTTGGAGTTATTATAGACCTGACAGTTTAATTATAGAACTTAAAAAAAAAAATCAGTTTCCTTGGTATTACTGTCATTGTCCTTCTTCTGCCTTCCTCCTCCTTTCCTCCTCCTCCCCCTCCTCTTCCTCACCATTGTCCTCCTCCTTCTTCCTTCTTCTTACTGTTTTCTAATAAAAGGTCTCACTCTGTAACCCAGGCCTGGATCTTGAAGTGCTTAAGTCAGCCTTCCTGATGTGGAGGTTAACAATTTTTGCCTCTAGAGATGTGAAATTGCTTTACCATTCATACTAGTGTGTTCTTTTAGAGTTTTGTTGCTGGTTGGTTTGGCCTAGGCTTTTGGTTTGGTTTTGGTGATTTATTTATTTATTTTTTGCTGAGGTTCATGCCCTATCACCACCAGGTGGTAGGGTTTATTGTTGTTGTTTTGTTTGTTTGTTTACTGTTTATTAGTATTTTTTAAGTTGTTTCTTAGTGACCTGTTTGAGTTTTTAGATTTATGAACGGCAGGTTGATAATAAGATGAAAAATCTTGGTAGAGAAAAAATGTTTTCTTCAATCTTGAGTTATGTTGTTTTTAAAAATTAATTCTGTGTCATTTTATACTTTAAAACTGATAGATGAGAGAAATTTTCTTTAACTTTTCCCCTGGATAATAACTTAGGGCAAAGAAATGATTTCTGAAATGTATTAATTTCATGAAACATAGCTTTCGTTTTACATTTTGTTCCAATAAGTAAACTATTAGAATTGTATGTATTCCGATTACAATATTCCATTTGCAGTGACACAGTTTTCTATACTAAATGAGTTTATTATTACTACCTTTTAGTTGATTGTGTAGGTGGTCATTGGCTGCAAATATAATACCATTATTTAGTTCTTTTAAAAATTCAAAAGCTTGAGACTCAAACTGTTAGCTACTTTCTGCTTTGCCTCAGTTGAAAATATATAAAATGAGTTATTTTGTTTACATAGCCTATCATTTATTAGTTTTCTGGTTTTAGTATTTAGTATTAGTATTGTTTATTAGTTTTTGGTTTTAGTATTAGTTTTAGTTTTTGTTTTAAACCTTTCTTAGTTTTTTTGTTTGTTTGTTTTAAACAAAGTCTCACTCTGTACCCAGGCTGGCTTGGAATTTGCTGTGTGGTCAAAGCTGAGCTCAAACGCTGAACAATGTGCCTCTCAGCCTCCTGCATTCTGGGATTTCAAGCATGAGTCACTATGCCTGGCTTACATAAGTTACTTATAAAAGTCAGGTTGTATGTAAGACAAACTGTGTCGCTTACTTAGGGTTGTTTTTCAGTTGTGCAAAGTAGAGTCTCACATTATTTGTTGAGTTTCATTGATTTGAAATAAAATATCATGAATTATGATTTTCATACTTCCTTACTCTGTATGTTTGTTTACAGTATGTTTAAGTATGCATACACATTCTTATGTATGGAGGTCAGAGAACAACTCACAGAAGTGGGTTGCTCTCCTTCCACCCTGTGGGACCACATCTGGTTCATGAGGCTTGGCAGCAAAGTACCTTTACCCACTGAGCCAGCATGTCATCCTGAAATACGTTTTTAAAGTACTAGATTGGAAACACTTTTTGCACTGCTGTTTATTGAGCATATAATATATAATCACACTTTTAACTAAAGATTCTGTATACTTTCTGCTGTGCATTTGGGTTAACTTTAACTCTGAACAGGCATAGAAGACACCACAGAACGTGAATTTGAATTCAGACAGTCTAGAAACATGACCCTGTGCTTTCAAACCACTGTTTACACATGTTAGCACATAGAAGACTAAAAGGTGCTGCAAAGAGGAGGGTTATGTAGAAAGTTGCCTGTGGTACTTGTTAAATAAGTAACTATCAAAGCAGTGAAGTGCTGATGGTGGCAGTGTGTGAGCTGGCTCTAGAAAATCACCCTGCAGAAGTGCATCTGAAACTCCTTGTTCTCCTTTTCAGCATTCTGTATTGGATGATAAAAATTTTAAACCCCTCAATTAGCAACCACGCAAAACCACAAGTGTTTATTGAACCTTGTAATCTCCTCTTGTTGTCGGTTAGGGTTTTCTTCCAGGCTTTGATTGTGTGTAATAAAACTGTTGCTTAATTAATGCCAGAGTTCTGAAGCCTTTGGTTTCTACAAAAGAGTGAAATGGCTAAACCAAGAGGCAGCATCCACTGGCTTTCTGCTGTGTTCATTTAGAGCTGTCATTCTTGTACTCACTGATGATAAAGAGCTCCCAACAGACAGGTAAACTGAAAGGGAAGCCAGTGATTCCTGTCTGAGGAAGACACAGCTTGTGATTGAGGCTCTCCATAGGTTATTGAAGAGCTGTTTCCAGCTGATTCTTCACTCCTGCCCTTGGAATTAGTGTGGCCATGATAATGTGACCAGACTAAGGTGGCTTTATGGAATGTGAAAAAAGACTGATGTCTACCACATACTATCTTAGGAGTGTGCTGGTCCATAACCAGAACATGAGTGAGAAGTCACACAGACTACAATTCATCTTTTCAAATAATAAAAGTAAAATGGTAAAAATGTATTTTAGAAAATTGCTAAACTTCCTTAATCACAAATATACTACTCCGTTACACACACACACACACACACACACCTTCTCCTTCCTTCAGTTTTGTTCTCTGTCTGTCTCTGTCCCCATCCAACCCCCCCCCCCCTTTTTTTTTTTGCCGGGTTCTCAATGTGTAACTCTGACTAGTCTGTAAATTGAGCAGTTTCCTGCCTTAGCTTCCTGAGTCTGAGATTTTATACAGGCTTATACCACTACATTAGCTTCATTTACTTTTGAAAGGGATTCTTACACTTTTTAAAAAATAAGTTAATGAGGGCTAAGGACTGACTCATTGAGTAAAGAACTTGCCACTCAAACATGAGAGCTGAAGTTTAGATCCTCAAGACCCACATAAATTCCAGGTGGGCGTGGGGGTCCCCCCCTGTGATATGCTAGCAAACAAAGGTAGGGTTCTTTGGAGCTAGATCACTTTACTAGCCAAACAGGTGAGCTCTGGATTCAAACTGAAAGAGCTCAGTAAGAAAGATGTAAATTGATGGAGAAAGACACCCAACATGGGCTTCTGGCCTCCACTCACATGTACTCTCTACTTCCACACACACATGCAGGGAGGGAAGAAAGGTTGCAGGGCTGGTGAGATGGCTCAGTAGGTAAAGGTACTTGTTAGGACCCCGAATGACCTGACTCAAGTCCACAGGTCCCACCCTGCAGGAGAGAGAACTGCCTTCCACAGGCGGTGCTCTGACCTCCATATGTGCCCCCAACACACACCAAACAAGCAGACAAGTAAGTAAAGCAAAACTGGTCATTTTAAAAACAGCTAAAGCTTGTCTTATGTCATTATTCAAAACAATTCTTAATTTTTAGAATGTAAGCTATAAGATAGTCCCCATTAGTCTACCTTTTAGAAAACTGTATTTTTTTTTTCATTCTTCGTGGTTCAAGGAACTTATTATCTGATATTATATATGTGTATTGAATTTTGACAAGAATTTTTGTAAGCAGTGTTTCCTGCAATGTGGGGGGTTGAAATCCAGCAGTGAAAAATGAACCCCTTTACTTCTGGCTGTCTTCCCAGAATGGCTATATATGTGTTCCGATTGTTGAACTTTTAGCATCTACCCAAATTTTATGTAGATCCTGTAGGATTGCAATATTGTGTCTAAACTATACTTTGTGATGACACTCAAGCATGAAGTAGACTTTGTTGGGCAGAGTCATTGATGTAGTCATAATTCTCAGTGACCGAGGTACCCGTGACTAAAGGAGTTTGCAAAGACATTGGAAAGAATCTAGACTTGAAGTTCAGTAGCCTCTGTTGTCCAGAGGTTCAGTAAATGCTAGTGACTCCTTGTCTTCGAACGGGTGGAATTGGGTTAAATGTTTGCAGTCAAATCTTGCAGTTGTCCTCCACCAAAGAGCAAGGTCCCCCCAGCTCTGACCTACTTTGCTCCTGCAACACGGTGGGCATGGGCGCAGTGGTTATGCAGCCAGCAGAGAGAGTGGATGAGGCAGGGAGATGTTTCTGGTAGGAAATGCCTTTAGTAGCATGTTTCTTTGTTGGTAGAATATAATGTTGCCACAAATCACGAATAAATATTCCAAATTCTCTCATATTATAGCAGTTATAACCGTTTTTAAGCCTCCTTTGTAAGTAGATATTTCTCTCCTGGCTTTCTGTGCTGTGAACTTTACAAAACTGGCATAAGCAGCCTATTAATTATTCATATCATAGCAACAATTAAAGCAAATTAAAAATAAAAATCACCATATTGCATTTAACCGTGGGCAGCACCAAATTGTGTCAGCTCTGTAAGAGCCTGTGGTGTTGCCTTAGTTAAAAGTGCTAGAGGGAGCTCTAAGCTTGCTTAGAGCAGTAGCGCGTGGGAACAATTGTCTGTGAGTGACCACAGGGTCACAAGAGGAGATAGAAGCTCAGGCTGTTTTGTAGGAAAAATTAAAAAAAAAAAAAAAAAATTAATGACTCTTTTCTTTATATCAGAAAATAAAGGTTAGGACAGTCTATCAGTAACCAGACAGATTGTGTGAATAGAATCTAGCGATGTTAGGAGTTTCTGGAGTTTATGAATTTCCTCAAAGTGAACAGGCCTGTATAACAGCGATCTAGCCATTTGAAAGGGAGAGAGAAAAGGAACCCAACAGCCCATTCCTGTGTACGTGCGCGCGCGCGCGCGAGTGAGTCCCGTTCAGCTACTACCCTCCTGGGGATAACAGTTGTCCTCACTTCCAGCTCCTTATCTTAGCTCTTCCTGGCTCTGAACTCATGTAGATAGAACCGCACAGCATGCATCCCTTACAGTGTGTGGTCAGTTGGGCAAAAAATATTTAAGAATCACCCACATTGTTGCACTTAATTGCATGCAGTCTGTATATCCTCATTGGTAATATTTCACAATAGATGTATCTTACCATTTATACGTTTCACTGTGGGCAAACATTTGGGTTTCTTTCAGCTTTTGATAATTAAGAAAAAAATCTCACATGTATCTTTTCATGAATATGTAGATGAAATACATTCACATGTATATGAAACTGGGAAAGAAACTAGAAACTGTTGGCCTCAGAGAATGAGAGATCCCTTTGTCCTCCACCCTGCCAGTCAGTGCTTGGTGTTGCCTGGCTTTTTTACTGTAGCATTCTGGAAGAGGATAGTAATACCACCTATCGTGGGGTGTGGGTAAGCGAGGTGGGTGTTTATGGTAGTTCTTCCATCTCACATACACCCTCCCCTCCCCCCAGCCCAGTGGTTGAGATTAAAGCCTGAAGAACAGGAAGTAAGCTTCAACACTGAGCCGTGTATCTCTAATCAGGCTTTGTTTTTATACTGTGCCTCCCTTGACTTTCTCCCCCAAAAGAAACTTATCGACTATGTAACTGTTTCTAAGTATGCAGTTGAGCAGCAGTAAGGGCATTAGTATCGTCACCACATTTTGTTTGTTTTTAATTTCTGTCAGCAGCTACCTTTGTTAAGAACATATGTGCTGTACCCTGTTCTAAAATGTGTGCACATAATCTGTTATTATATCAACGCTTGAGAGCAAGCAGTGTTAAGTCCTTGGGGTTACAAAAAGAAGGGGAAGAGTGAATAGCTTGCTAAGGGCACCCAGTGCAGAGGTGGCACCAGGCCTGGTTATGCGCTGGCTCTGAGGCGCCTCAGTTCTCACTTTGAAGCAGTCCAGTCTTTTGTTCCTCCACAGTGTGCCCTGGTTCCATGCTGTCATTCTAAAAATTCTCTCCGAAATGTCTTCATCTTTTCTTACTTGCTTGGGTTTTTTCTTTGTTTCTTTGAGCCGGTACCTCACTGCATAGCTAAAGGTAGCCTGGAACTTAAAGCAATTCTCCTGCCTCAGTCTTCCAAGTGCTAAGATTACAGACATGAGCATACATGTCTTGATCCTTTGTGCTTCCCTAACCTATATTGTTGCTGCTGTTGTCATGGTCAGCCCACTGTCCAGTCTTTCTTACTTAAAACACAGGCCCTCTGGATTGTTCATTACCAAAAACACTGCTGTCAGCCAGCATGGTGCTTACCTCTAATGCTAGCACTCAAAAGGCAGGAGGCTCTCTTGTGAGTTCAAGCCAGCCCAGTCTACATAGTGAATTCCAGGACAGCTTGGGCTATATAGAGAGGCCCTGTCTTAACATGATAGTGATGGTGATGATGATGAAGTTTTAAATGTTACTCTCTTAGAAGCAGGTGCTACAGATTCTATTTCTAATGTCCAGTGAAACTTACTTCTTACAAATGGAAATCCAGGCCCAGTGCATGTCCTTTTTTGTTTGTTTATTACAGTAGCCAGTATGTCATCTCAACTGTGGCCTTCGGAATCTGAAAGGAAAAAAAAAAAAATAGTACAGCAAGCTATTAAAAGGACAGAATGGATAGTCGCTGTCTGTCATGATCCTGTACTCTTGATAATAAAGCGTTAGGGGTTCATACCTGTTCGTAGACTCTGTGTAGTCCTACTACTTGGATTTTGCCAATAAATAAAACCAGTTGGTGTATAGAATTTCTTTTGTCTCTATGTGTCAAGTAAGTGATTTTTTTAGTAGAAAAAAGCATTCATTTACTGATAGTTCTCTAGAAAACTTTTTCTTAAATCCTGGTAAGCAGAAAGAGGGTGGTACAAAACCATCGAGAATGTAGGTGTAGAAGCGGGGCAGGCTGAGGAGGCAGATTTCTCTGAGCTCATCCTGAGAGCTCCCATGGTGCCAAGTTGTATGGAAATGTTAAGCTGACATCAGTCTTCTTTTTGGAAGTTTAGTTTTGATTCTTAACTAAAGACAGCTTAAAAAAATTATTTTGTTTCTTTATAAAGATGAGTTTTACTATGCAGCCCAGGTAGATCACGAACACATTGCACAGCCTAGGCTGTCCTTGAACTCAAACCTTCCTGCTTCTGCTTCCCAAGTGTTGGGATTATTTATAGGCCTTGAGCCATCATGCCTTGCTTGTCATAATGCTTTAAATTTGTTACATGCAAACATGAAGCCAGTCTTAGGAAGCCAGCCAGTTTTTCCTATAGGCAAAGCATTACCATACTGACAGTCAGTGGCTAACACAGGCAGCCATGACACACTGACAGTCAGGGTTAACACAGGCAGCCATGACACACTGACAGTCAGGGTTAACACAGGCAGCCATGAAGGGGCTTCAACTGTTTTAGCACCAGCATGCTCTCAAAAAGTGACTACTACTCCTTATATTAGTTTGGATAAAAAAATTGAGTTTACCACCTATTTTTGTGCTGCTGCTACTATGTAGATTCAAAAGATTTATTTCTGTCCTCCAAGGCTTAAAGTCTGCTTTGAAAGTAAAAGTTTCTGTATGTAGTTGAAAAACCAAAAGATTCCATTAATAAAGTCGTAAGCTAATTATAACCAACAATGGTAGACAGGTTGCTGTTCTTTCACATTAAAGCCATGTTTACCATTAGTCCTTCTTAGGCTCTCTCTTTAAATAACTTTATGTATGTTTTCTCATTTTTATCTTAACATTAATGCTTCCAACAAAGTACAGAGTGTCACTCTTTATAGGAATTTGGGGCCCAGAGAGGTTACCTAATCTATCCAAGATTATATACCAAATAAGTGGGGCACCATAGTGGAATCAGAACAAGGCCTAACCATAATTTGGTTATATTTACAACATTCTGATACATAACTTGTACAAAGGGTCATCAGGGCTAGCTTCAATTGATGACCATGGTCTTGGTGTACATGTAAACCTCTTGGCTACACAAAAGGTGTCTACAGCCCAGCGCTGGTCTCCAGCCCCTGCCCGGCCATTTACTTGGGAGCAACTTGATTATTAAAAAGAAGAGCCAGAGCTGTGCTCTAGAAACATCTACAGCTTACACAACGGCTGCAGCTTGAAATGTAGCCTCAACTTTGCTAATTTATGTGAGTCTGAGCGAGTTATTCTGATCACCTCTCCTAAAAAAAAAAAAAAAAAAAAAGATGCTGCATCTGAAGTAAGCCTTTCCTGGATAAATTAAGAAAACAATTACCAAAGTAGTCCAGAGAGAAATGTCTTCAGTCCCTCGATGCTCCAAGGGTTATTAAAGTTTTACCTGCAGATAACCAAGACTTCCAGAAGTTACAAGTCATTTACTTCATTCACTGCGCTGAGAGAGGCCTGCACCCTGCCTCATAGGATTATTTCTTGCTGCATTTAACATGCATTAACAAGCGTTTGGAAAGAGTTGAATTTCTTCTAGAAAGCTGAGTTGGCTTCTTGAAAGTCTGTCTGTCCCCCATCCACACCCTCAAAGCCAGGCTTTAGAGTAAGAGCAAGTTATACCAAGTCACTGTCTTTCATAGACAAAAAACAAAAACAAACAAACAAAAAAACCCCAATTATCACAGCGTGAAGACGACAGGTTTTCCGCTTTATGTAAACTCGCCTCACTTTCACCTCATGCACTTGGAGTTGTGTGTCTCTGCTTCTCATGGCAGGCCTTTATGGCAGAACTTAACTTTCTGATGCTAAATAAGGCAAGGAGCTGAAGATGAAGCATCACCAAGGTTGTATGATATTTGGTGATACTAGCATCACTTTACATCCAGAGGAGCAACCTGCACCTCAAGATGTTACAGAGAAGAATCAGCCAGACTCCCGACAGTTAAGCTCTATTGCTCTGCCTGAGACATCAAATACCAGTATTCAAAATCCCCCTCCTTCCTGATGTCTATTGTTCATTGTGTGGGAGAGAACTTGCTTGTCCACAGAGCATCCAACTTCTCGAGGAGCAGGAGCTGGTCATGCTTGATCCTCGTGCACTTGATCAGGCCCATTTCTTCTCATCTGCTCTATCTCTGTCCTCATTCCTTCTCCCCGAGCTGTTTTCCCTGTCTTCCTGCTCATCATTTCTCTCCCCTCCCAGGCTCTCCCCTAACCCTTCTGGCTCCTCCTCACCATTTTCTGCTCTTTCACATGTATGCACCCACCTGAGCCTTCCATCTCATTTCTCCCAGTCATGTGTCCCCCCCCCCCGACACCCAGTTCTACACTCCATTCTTGCCTCTCCCTTCTTGCTGCCGCTCTCCTCATTTTCCTCCCTCCTTTCTGTCACCCACTTCCCCTTTTCCTTTCCACAATCACCATGACCTAGCGTTCTATGTATTCCAAGGTCAGATCTTGACTTTTAAGGGCTCAACAAAGGAAATTGATTTTGCTTGTTCTAATTTATTTACAGCTAAGGAAAAAGTACCCTAGATGTCTTTTTGTTGTTGTTGTTTTGTTTTGTTTTGTTTAGTTTTGGGGTTTTTTTGGGTTTTGTTGTTGTTGTTGTCTTTTGTTTGTTGTTTTTTTTTTTTTTTTTTGAGACAGGGTTTCTCTGTGTAGCCCTGGCTGTCCTGGAACTCACTCTGTAGACCAGGCTGGCCTCGAACTCAGAAATCCGCCTGCCTCTACCTCCCGAGTGCTGGGATTAAAGGCGTGCGCCACCACTGCCCAGCTCTAGATGTCTTAAAAACACCGTCCCTTCCCCACTTATATCAAATGATTGACAAATAGTTCTTTTACTTTTTTTTTTAAGTTTTATTTTTTTATATGTGTTGTGAGTGTTTTGCCAACATGTCTGTGCACCGTGTGCCTGCATGCCTGGTGCCTGCAGAAGTCAGAAGAGACTATCACCTCTCCTGGAACTGAAGTTATGATGGTGATAAGCCTCCGTGTGGGTGATGAGAACCGAATCCAGGTCCTCTGTAAGAGCAGCAAGTTCTATTAACTGCTGAGCCATTGCTGTAGCTCTTAATAGTTCTTTTAAAATAATAGAAAAATAATCTATAGACATTGTCTATTGATAGTGAAAAAAAATTCTGGGCTTTTAAAAACTGTGTGTGCACAGGAACACATGTGCACGCCCATCCTCTGGAGGTTTTTTAGGTATTATCCTCAAGGAAGCACCTAGCTCCAACTTCCCCGGTTTGGATTTAACCAATTAAGCCAGACTGTCTGGCCAAGGAGCCCCAGGGATATTCCTTTTTCTTCACATTCCCCCAACCCCCAATGGTTGAGATTACCAGCATACACAACGCCTGGATTTTTACTTTTATTTTTTGGTGAGATCTGAGGTTTGAACCCAGGTCTTTCTGCTTACCCACTGAGGCATCTTCCCAGCCCTTTATCCCCAGATAGATTATATAATGAAAGTGAAAGCAAAACAGAATGATTCAATTTGATTCTCTAGCACCAAGGAATTTTGTTTGCTGTTTTAATGTTTAGTTTTCTAGAGCTTGTCTGCTTTCAAAATGGTGGTCTTTTGGATTGCAGCATTAAGCCTCCAGTGTATTGGTCTGTTGCAGCACATAATTGGGAGCTAAATACAATTGCAAACATGAGGCTTAACCTCTGTAAGTCCTTTGAGACCTTTCCTGATTATCTCCTCTCCAAATTTAGTTCATACTGTTTCCTTTAATGGTTCTGTGTTATGACTAGCCTTGACAATTTATATACAAAAGTATTTTTGTTCAATCATTAGGTGGCAGGAACAGACATTAATGAATGGTAATTCTGTTATTTGATTGATCGACTTTTGTTTTTTGGGGGGTTGGTTTTTTGTTTTTTCTTTTTGTTTGGTTGGTTGTTTGTTTAGATAGGGCCTTACTCTTATTAGCACAAGCTGGCCTCAAACTTGCAGTGATTCTCCAGTCTTTGCCTTTGCCTATCCAGTCCTGGGATAGCAGGCATGAGCCACCACACAAGGTTGAGGTATTCCATGACTATAGCTCATTGTCACTCCTTGTCTATTGTCCTTTAAAGACTGTTACCCTGCGCTGTGACCCTGCGCTGTGCACCAACCTTGCCCTCCATCAGTTGCTAAAATTCCAAGCTCATACTCCGATTCCCTAAAGAGAACTGTTCATCAGAAAATGTCTTCCTGCATCGGCTTAGCTTAGGTATGGAAGGTGAGTGCAAGACTCGATGAAAGGCTCAGATCAGGGTCTCCCTAGCTACACTTCACTCAGATTCATGAGATTAACTGGTGTAGTTAGTGAGTGCTTTTCTAGCTGCAGGGGGTTTTGAAGAGATGGAGGAATTCTGTGGTTAATTGAATTCTTCAGGCATGGACCCGTGGTCATCAAAAAAAAAAAAATGTGAGTGTGTGCTTTGCCCCTTTAGTTCCTATGGTGTTTCAAAGGGCCAGAATTCTTTTTAAGAGGATTATTCAGCCCGTTTGTGCTGCTTGAACATTTTGTATGATAAACATGACATCTGCACGATGTATGTGGTCCCTCGTGTTGCCCTTCTCCCTGTGTTTTCTTCCTCACTCCCCAAGTCAGCAACACTTGTGTTGTTTTCCCATCTCATGAGCAAAGTTTTAACAGTACGCAGAAAGTTAACTGCCTGGAGTCTTTTAAATATAAGTAACACGCAACCAGTAATAAGCTGTCGGTTGTTTTTTGCTGCCTGCAAAGAAACATAAACACAGCGCTCATTTCTGGCAGGTTTTTACTGTCAGAGTTTCTCCTATTATATTTATCTTACAATTTGCCAGGGGGTGAAGTTATTAAGTTTTAGCAGCAGCCATCGATCAAGTTCACAAGTTAACACGATAAAGGCTCTGTGCCGCTCCGATCCGGGGAAATGATGATCCTCACTCGGTAATTAACTAAATGAGAAAGTTAAATCTTACTTGAGAGCTGGGAGAGATGAAAGAGAGGTGTTTGTCAGTTTCTCAGTGGAAATTAGAAGCAGTTTTCTGCAATTCCCTAAGCTGCTGCTCTGTCATATTTTACATAAGCACTGGGAAAACGTCTTGTAATTAGTGCTGTCATGGAGGAATTTTTTTTTTTTTTTTTGCTGAAGGATGTTGGAATAATTCATTAGATTATCAAGAAAGGCTTGTGTCCTGAAATGATTAGCACAGTGAAATTTAAACCATTAACGATAACAAGTTTAGAGCTTGCTGCAGTGCAGAGGCACCCAGGGTATGTCTGTGCCTATTTCAATCATTTCTTATAATTAAACATTATGTCCTTTTTTTCCCCCTCACTAGGACACATCCAAAAATCCTTTTAAGGTGGCACTGTCTACATCAGTGGGTTTACCAGCCTTGGAGGTGTGTGTCGTTAGTGGCTGTAATAATAATGCAGCGGTAAATTAAGCTGCAGTGAGTTCCTTGGTTTAGAACAAAAGAACCCCATCACCGTGGAAGCTACAAAGTCACATGCCAGAGACCACCAAAGAAACAAGAGTCAGTTTTTAAATCTAAAAATATTAATTGGCTTTCTTGTCCCTTTAACTACAGTAAAAATCAGGAAACTGTCAAAATGGCCTTGCATGATGAATTTTATGTATGGCTTTTTCTATCATCAGTAAATAGAAGATTGGCAAATGTCTAGTCTTTAAATAATCATATATACTGAGACACTGTGAGTTCATTTCCTAGTGAGTTTTATTTAAAAGCTTTGGAATGATCACAAGCTTTGTCTTGCTGGTTATTAGAAATCAGACAGATTCTTAATGTGAACTTCCTCTCTGCTGACAAATCTGCCCCTTCCTGTCTTCCACATTCACTAATCAGATGTGACATATTTATGAGTTCACCTAATAGGTAATCATATTTAGTAGAAGCTGTTACAATTTTAATACACTCACTCCACTGAGAAACAGGGTATTTACTTCGTTTGAGATGTGTACCCCATTCTGAATACTCAGCTCTCTGCTTTCATGTGGATTCTCATTCCTAACTCCAGTAAAAAGAGAAACAATTGTATTTTGGTCACTGAAAATTACTAAATCTTTTTACGAACTAAAAATCATAATGTTGAACGTTGTGCGGGACCCTACTTTTGAGCATTTGTTTCCTTTTCTCTGCTTATTCAGTTTGTGCCCAACCACTTCCAGTTTCTCATGAATTCCTTTCTAGAAACTTGCTCGGATGCTGTGGGCTTCCTTCCTTTGCTCCCCGTCCCTCTGGGGCTCCAGAGCTGCTTTGAGCCCCTGTTCCACCATCTCCTTCCCTAGGCGTGCTCACTTGTCCCTGTCCCTCCAGCCTGATCAAGTTGCAGCCAGTTCCATTTCCCCTCAATTCAACCAAAACAACATTGACTTTTTTCCAAAAGGCACTGTAGGGAAGATGCAAGTGAAAGACGGTAGGAGTAGGGAGAAGCATTGTTTTAGATTCTTACTTAACAAAAACCTGGCAGTAGCCTATGCAGACTGTAGTGTGGGCCTCCAAAAATCTTTTGCCTTTCTCCCTAAAACTTTGGCAAGCCAAACATGGTAGTTTATGCCTATATTTGCAGTACTCCAGTGGATGAGGCAGGAGGATCACATATTTAAGTCCAGCTTGGGCTATACAACCAAAATGAATGAATGGATGGGTGGGTGGATGGGTAGATGGATGGATGGGTGGGTGGATGGATGGATGGGTGGGTGGGTGGATGGGTGAATGGATGGATGGATGGATGGATGGATGGATGGATGGGTGGGTGAATGAATGAATGAATGAATGTTCTAACCCATACTTCTTTCCCCTCCCCTCTTCCCTCACCTTTTTCTCCTCCTCCTCTTCCTACTTGTGCTCTTCTTCTTCTCCCCATCTCCCACCTCTCTTGACAAGACTTAATAGCCTTGAAACTCTTGACCTCCAGTGTCCACTTCCTAAATGCTGTGACTACAGTCATTGGCACCACACCTACCCTTCAGCCTGTGAACCTCCATTTGTTCTTTGTCCTGTCTGTCTGTGAGAATAGCACACCTTCCTAACACTGTCTGAATAGCCTCTTCTAATCCTTACTACAATCACCTTGGATTGTTGGTCTTCCTTCACCCTCACATCCCCGGCTCCTGATCTGTTCTCTGTGATGGAGCTAGTGTATTTTCAAGGAACAGCAGATGGCATCACTCATGTTTGACTACTTCAGAACCTCCACCGGCTCTCCTCTAAATGTGAGTGGATGTCCAGACTTCTTCCTGTGGCCCTGGAGACCTCAGAGCAGGCCCTTCGTTTTTTTCAGCACGTTTCCTTTCGTTGGTAACTGCCCCTGTGCATATGGGCCCTTCACTCTTCTCACATCTGCCTTTGCACTATCCTCCCACTTTGTTTTCAGATTCCTTCTCCAGGTCCAGGTAAGACTTAGTCTTATGAAAATCTCAGCTTAGATGCCCCTCCTGCAGGCGCTTCTTTAGCTTCCCAGCTAAGCTCAACTGTTCACTCGCTGCTTTGCCTTGTTCTTATTTTTCTTTATGTCCATATCAGTTTCTGATGTCAGTGCATTTCTTTTGTTTTTTTTCTCCTCAGCCTTTCCCAGAGAAAGCAATGTGTGTTCTGTGCCCGTTCACTGTTTACCTAGCCTCTCCTAACCTATTCTTCACAGAGTACCCTATCACAGAGCCAGTCAGGTACTGAACAACACTCAGGTTCCAACCTTAATCAATTTTTTTTTTTTGGTTTTTCAAGACAGGGTTTCTCTGTGTAGTCCTGGCTGTCCTGGAACTCACTCTGTAGACCAGGCTGGCCTCGAACTCTGAAATCCACCTGCCTCTGCTCCCAAGTGCTGGGATTAAAGGCATGTGCCACCACTGACCGGCTTTAATCAAAATTCTTGTCCTGTCTTCCTTAGGTGGATTCTAATCCCCACACAGTTGGTGCTTACTTTATTCTTAACTCATTACCTTATCTGAATCATTATTTCCATCCACATACCATAGTCCCCAATGCTAGAGTCTCTCAAAGCCAGACAGAGTCCTTAGATTTCTTCTATCATTTGCATCTCACTAGTCACCAAAAGTCTCTTCATTTTGTCCTTGTCCTCAAAATAATTCTTAATGGCGTCCTTTGTCTGAAACATTATTTCTCCACTTCCCCCACCCTCCCTGTTGGTTGGTTACAGCAGGGTTTGCATGTAAGCTGGAAATGTGTGTCATTTCATAGTCCTGTTCAGCTCCCCATGATGTTACTTTTACATGAAAGTCCACACATGCCATATTATTGGCTAAGCCAGTTGATGTCTGTAAGAATGTATTTTCCCTTCCTGGCCCAGGCAGCAGCTGCAGAGAAATTCATGGTCGTTTTGAAAGCAGTACATGTAATGTGTTTTCAGGGGTGAGGCCCTTAGCCTTTTAGGCCTAAACTGGAAGACAGTGCCACAAACACTTAACTCCTTTCATTTGGTGTGCTTGTCACCTGACATTGTCATTCGAGCTTTGTCTGGAGACAACTGTTCATTGCAGACAGAAAGGCAGAAGAGCTGCGCAGGGCAGCAGGAGGTTGCTGTTGTCATTAAGCTGAGGCTGTTTGTCAGCTTTCCTGGACATTTGAACAGGATGCTTGAGTCATCAGGCTTTGTTGGGAAAGCTGAATCAATTCTGCGGCCACCAGCAACCATTCTCATCTCTCTCCTCATACACTCCAATATACAGCCTTCTGGTTGTTTTAATAATTGAGCTTTTTCACTGCACCCTTGTGGATTTTTCAGTTTCTCAAATGGAAATTTTACTTCATTTACTTCAGACATTTGTAGACAAATCTGTATGGGAGAATGGTCAAAGAAGAGACGGAACAGCAAAGACCTTCAGGGTTCTTTTATAAATGTAGTGTGTTACAAATGAAATTAATATCATGGTAGCATTAAGTATTATAATTCAATAAATTTTGTCAGTTGTATGCTATTGTAACAAGAAGATTTCTGTGGCCCCGCGAGTCCCCATACCTTTCCTCAGCTAGTTTCCCTCCCACTCAAAGAAACCACCAATGTGCTTTTACAACTAAAGTTTAGATTCACTGTTCCTAGAGTGGCCTGTGAGTGGGCTCATGGTTGTATGAGTTTACGCCAGTCTTCCATAGTCATATGTTCTGGAATCCAACCTTGTTCTGTGTTGCTAAATGTTCCGTTGTGTGCTTACATTACAATTTATTGTGTATCATTCTTCTCTTGATGGACTTGTGTCTTATGACACTGAAGGATTGTTATGAAGGCAGAAACAATAACATTAATGTGTAGAACTGCGCTTTGTGCTTAAGTGGTAAATATGGTAATGTCTGTGTCTGCCTCTATAAAACACTGTCAGCTTGTTTCCAGAGTAATTATACCATTCAGCATTAGCAACTGTGATGTACGAGAGGTCAGTTGTTCCAAATAGCCAGTCTTTTCAATTTTAGACCATGTGTAATAATATCTCATGGCTGTGATTTATATAGTGATTTGAAATGTTGAACATCTTATTGTCTGATTACTTACCTTCTAGAAGTTTGTTTTTGGTGGTGTATCCCATCTTTTGCCAGTTTAAAAAACAAACAAACAAACAAAAACAGGTATATTCTTAATAAAGAAACAACTAGCCAAGCAGTGGTGGCGCACGCCTTTAATCCCAGCACTTGGGAGGCAGAGGCAGGCGGATTTCTGAGTTTGAGGCCAGCCTGGTCTACAGAGTGAGTTCCAGGACAACCAAGGCTATACAGAGAAACCTTGTCCCAAAAAACTGAAGAAAGAAAGAAAGAAACAAAGAAAGAAAGAACGAATGAACTAGCATTATTCATCCTTCACTATTGAGTCCTAAGACTTCTACATGTATTCTGAAATCTTTACTTCTCCAAGCTTCTAACTGAGATGGCTCAAAAGATAAACACACTTGCTGTCAACCCTGAAAACCCAAGTTCCACCCCCAAGACTCATGCAGTAGACAACCGACTCCCAAAAGTTGTTTTCTGCCCTCTTAAACACCATGCCAAGTACACACACACACATTTGCTTAACATCATTATTTTTATAAAGCTGTCCTTGGGGCTGGAGAGGTGGTTTGCAGTTAAGAGCACTTTCTGTTCTTACAGAGGACCTAGTTTAGTTCCCAGCAGCCACATCCAGAATCTCACAACCATCTATTACCAATTCCAGAGGCTCTGCTACTACCTTCTCATCTCTGAGGATACCTATAGCACTTAGTGCATACACATACACTCTAGAATACACACACACACACACACACACACACACACACACATACGCATGTGCCACATACAATAAAATATGTAAATTTTTTTTCTAATTTTTACTTCTCTCATATAGTATATCCTGACCAAGGCTTCTTCTCTTCCCACTCCCCCCAGTCCCTCTCCACCTTCCCTCTCCCTCAGATCCACTATCATCACCCCAGCCTCACCCCAGAAAAGAGCAGGCCTCCCAATGACATCAACTGAGCATGACATAAGATACAATAAGACCAGGCATAAACCCTCACATCAAAGCTAGACAAGGCAACCCCAAAAGCAGGGAAAAGAGTAAAAGACACCCCCATTTTATTCCCACTGTTAGGAGTTCCCCCACCCCCAAAACACCAACAAGTAGAGGACATAGCACAGGCTCTGTGATTGCTGCTTCAATCCCTGTGAGCCACCGAGAGCCCTGCTTGATTGATTCTGCAGGCCATTTTCTCCTGATGCCCCAGGGTTAAGGTTGCCCGTCTGGGTACCACAGTTCTTCCTCCCCCTCTTATGAGGGGTTTCCTCATAAGAGCTTCAAGGGAAAAGACCCAATGGAGACCCCCAACCTTGGCTTCCTCTCTGCCTAATGTTTTTCTGTGGATCTCTGCATCCACTCCCATTAGCTGCTGGAGGCAGTCTTTCTGATGACGATTGAACTAGGCATCAATCAATCAATGAGTATAGCAGAATGTCTCTAGAAATCATTTCATTGACTTTTAGGAGTGAGGGGGCAGTCGTGTTTGCTTCTTCCTCGGTCTCTGTGTTATCCAGCCTCTGGTTCCTACTTGTCCAGGTAGTACTGGGCATGGGCTCCTTCTCGTGATGTGGGCCTCAAATTGGTTGACCACACCCACAAGTTCTGCATCACCATTGCCCCAGCATATCTTGCACGCGGGACAGATTGTAGGTAGAAGGTTGGTGTTCTGGTCCCACCACTGGAAGCCTTCTCTGATTACAGAAGATGGATGGTTCAGGCTCCACTCACTGAAGAGTTCTCACTAGGGTTACTCTCATAGATTCCAGGGAGTTTCCACTGCACTAGGTTTTCACATTAGCTCAAATGCTCTCAAATTCCAGTAGTCTCTCCTTATACTCTCTCCTTCCATTCCCCTCCCCCACCTGATCTTTTTTTTAAAAAATCCCCATGGGATTATCCTAGAACCATTCAACTGCCCAGTGCTGGATGTAATGCTACACACTTATATAATCCCAGCCTCTGAGAAGCTGAGGCAGGAGAATCATGAGTACAAGGCCAGTATAAGCTACATAGTAATACCCCATCTCAGAGGTCAGGTGAAGGGAGAAAGGAAAAAGAATCAGTCGTATTTGAATTTCTTCTGGTTGGTTGATTGACGCACCTTTTCCTGCTCCCATCAAAGCCTCACTATCTTGGTTACTATTGCATATGTTTTACAATTCAGTTGTCTTGAGCCAGAAAGATGGGTTCAGTTGGTAAAAATCACTTGCTTTACAAACCCAACAACCTGAGTTTGATCCTCAGAACCTACAGTAGAAGGAAAGAACCAACTCTTGAAAGTGTCCTTCACACTCATACCTGCACGCACATATGTACAACACGCGCGCGCGCACTACACAGGTTGTGGGGAATAAGAGTTAGAATAAAATGCTGTAGTCTGAGCCCTCTGTCTTTTTTAAAAGATTTATTCATGTGTGTGTGTGTGTGTGTGTGTGTGTGTGTGTGTGTATACCCGTGCGCTTGCGCACGCACGCGCACACATGCTCCTACGATCTATCTGTATGTGCACCTATGTGCCAGAAGAGGGCATCAGATCCCATCAAAGATGGTCGTGAGCCACCATGTGGTTGCTGGCAATTGAACTCAGGACCTCTGGAAGAGCAACCAGTGCTCTTAACCGCTGAGCCGTCTCTCCAGCCCCATCCATCTTTTAATTTACGTCCCTTTGCATCTCTATACAAATTAGTAGATTCTATATAAATTTGTCCGCTAAGGTTTTAATTGATATTGTATTTACCCTTTAGATCAAGCTGGAAAGAATTAATAATACTGTCTTGTTTGTGAGTGTAACAGATCTCTGCACTTATTTACATTCAAAAAAATTCCCACCAAGCGCAATGGTGCACTATGTGACACATTTTAATCCAGTGCTCGGGAGACAGAGGCAGGTGCATCTCCTTGAGTTCAAGGACAGCCTGGTCTATATAGTGGGATCCAAGATAGCCAGGGCTATATGGTGAGACCCTGTCTCAAAATAAACAAACACCCCCTCAGCAGGCTTTGTAGTTTAGAGGTATTACACATTTGCCAAGCTTTTATAAGTGTTATATGGGGCTTTCTCGTTTTTAATTTTTTTTTATGCTGTAGTAAATTTCTTAAGTGGATGATTTTCAAAAAAATATGTTTTAGCCTGGTGTGGTGGCTTACCATATAATCCCATCAGTCTGGAGGCTGAGGCAGAAGGATTGGCACACATTTGAGGCTAGCCTGGGCTTCATCATTAGACCCTGTCCCAAAAGTGAAATGAAACCAGCGTTCCTCTTAGGGTGGCAAGTGGCTGTGAAGGGGCACTATGAAGCTTGTGCTGACTTGTTCTGTGGTCTGGGGCTATCCTGGGCATCTGTGACAGTTGAGCACTCTGTGCACTTAATGTTATACCCTCCGTGCATATAATGTTTACTAAATCTAAACTAAGAAAGAGAGAAAGATGTGTTTTCAAAAGTGGGAGGGAACCCAGCTCTAAGAGTGTTGTGTTCTAGTGTTGATTTGGGACTACACTGTAGCCTCAGAGGGAGAGTGCTTGCCCAAGCCAGTGTGGGGGCCCTTGGTTTGGTCGTTGGCATGGATAGGGTAGGGATGCTAAATACCTCCCTCCATGTGATTCAGAAGCAGGCTTGTTATGGCTTTCTCTGTTTTAAGACCTGCTTAGGATTTGATCAGGGAAAGCAGAAGAAAGCCTTGACTGAAGCCTAGCTCAATAGGAAAACTACCAGGTTCCCTCAGTTCTTAGGTGGTTTTATCTGACAGCCTGAGAGCTGCAGCAGCAAGCATGGCTCCCCGGGATCACAGATATGCCTGGTCTACAAAGCAGAAACAACCACTTCATGAAGTTAATGATTCCATGGTACTTGAATTGAGTTCTAACCAGAAGACAGCTCTGCCCCAACTCGGTCTGTTCATTCTTTTTGTGAGGGAGGAGGTTGCTTTGGTTGCTTTGTTGGTTTTGTAAGGTACAATCTCATTTAGTCCAGGTTGGCCTCCAAATCGTTATGTAAATGAAGATGACCTTAAACTTCTGATCCTCCTGTACCACAGCACCTGCTTATAAATGAAACTTAGGGCATAGTCCATGCTAAACAAGTGCTCTGGCCACTGGGCTATATCTCCGGCCCATTTCTACCTTTTATGACAGAGATAATGATGATATTGTGGGCTTTTGTCATTAAGATGAGAAGTGGCTTTTTTGGTTAAGCTTGTAAGCCAGTATGTTAATTAGTACTGTAAATCTTACTCCTCATTTGATGAGGTTCCCTTTGTGAACTTGCAAACAGCCCACATAGTAGCTTGAACTCCCTCCCTATGGCCAGTGCCATATTAATCACTAGTACTCTTCATGGGAACAATGCCT
Source organism: Rhynchomys soricoides (assembly GCA_019843965.1). NCBI lineage: Eukaryota > Metazoa > Chordata > Mammalia > Rodentia > Muridae > Rhynchomys > Rhynchomys soricoides. The sequence goes on along the minus strand of JADRCH010000248.1, from coordinate 362,009 downwards.
CAATGCTAGAAAAATCCTCAGCTCTGTACACCAGGCTTGCTGCTTAAGGTGTCACTCTTTCTTTGTAGACAGGTGCCTTCATGCCATTCTTGGAAATCCACTGATATCAGCTGCTAACCAGGTTCCATTTGTCTTATTGAGAGATAAGACAGGCAGGCTCTTAATGGCAGAAGTAGAGTATCCAAGTGTGGGACAGTGTTATGTCGCCACATTCAGCATGCGTAAGCATGATGAATTCTATAGCAACATGGGTCTCCATGCCTCATTAGGGTCACCTCAGGCAGATATGCCCATTGTCCGTCAGATTACTTAGAAAGGTATCCGGTTGTGCTCATTTGTGTCATCCTCTATGAAAATCACTTTTCTGAGAGTAGCTTCTGTTGATTTCTATGTCTTTTCCCGATGCACTGCAGCTTCAAACATGAGTTGCAAGTCTCTCCTGCCCACATCCCAGTTTAGGTAAGATCTGCTCTGCCCTCAAAAGATACTGGGTACTAATTCTTTCTCTCCACTTCTACAGCCACCACTGTGGTCTAAAAGATGGCTTCTCTTCCATGGACCATTAAAATAGCCTCTAAGTTGCCTCCTGTTGTCCACACGTGACCTCCTAGTGCATGCACCACACAGTCAGGATCAGTGTGTGTGTGTGTGTGTGTGTGTGTGTGTGTGTGTCGCCCTCATACCTCTTGAGTCCCTGTGGTCTCTCATCCTCCACTTCTCTCTTCAGCATAGTGGCCCATGCTGTAAGGATCGGGTGAAAGTTACCTGGGCTCAGTGCCCTGGGTTGTGACTCTCCACACCCTGTTAACTTCTCTTGGTGAGAAGAACAGCATTCATGTAAGAGGGAAGGTGGGGGTTGAGGAGGACATGTATGGATGTTAGTTAAATGGACTAAATGTAGGCTGTCACCTAAATGGATGGAGTGGCATAGCTCAGACCTCTCCAGTGTTCTCTCTGTCTGTTCTGGGGTCCTTGAGCATGCCTGACAGAATGCTGCCTCTGACATCAAAGTTCCCTCCAGTTAGGTTACTCTTCCCTATATAACGAAGTGTTAAGTTCAACTGTCACCCACTAGGAAAACTGTATGACCAAGTAGAGTTAAACAATCACGTTAAGTTCCTGAGTAACTATCAAAGATATGGCAAGTTCCGACACACCTCTTCATTGTTAGCTCACGGTTCTGGAGATGGGAAGGGTGACCCAGCATGGCTGTGTTCTCAGTTCGGGCGTCATAAAGCTGAGATCAGTGTGTTAACCAGCCAAGTTCTCACCTACAAGCTCCTGGGGAGATCCTCACACCTGACTCTTAGTAGCAGACTATCCTTGTCATTACAGGAAAACTTAAAGACTCTTGATTTCCTTGATGCTTATGAGTAGCAGCTGTTCTTAGCACTTAGAGTTTGATCAAATTCTCTATATCACATGTCCACCTTCCTCCTCAGCACCCTCATGGGAGGGGCAAATTAAAACTTTGGGGGCTAGAGAGATGACTCAGTGGTTAAGAGCACTGACTGCTCTTCCAGAGGTCCTAAGTTCAATTCCCAGCAACTACATGGTGGCTCACAACCATCTGTTATGAGATCTGATGTCCTCTTCTGGAGTGTCTGAAGACGTCTCCAGTGTACTCCTATACATAAAATAAATTTTTAAAAGAGTATATCTTTAAAAAAAAAAATACCTCTGAAGACCTCATATAATTAAGTAACACTTCTTGAAAAAAATTATAATTTTATATTGGCAGCTTAGAACTTATTATGTAAGCCCAAACCAGCTTTGACCTTGCAGTTGTGCCTCAGCTTCCTGGGTTCTGGGATTACAGGTGTACACTCCCATTTTCAATTTTGTAGTCTCTTTTAAGGTCAACTGATTGTGTCATTATCTTAAACCTAATAGCACCTACAATAGTGTTTGATCTAAGGGAAGGTATATGTATAATAGGATTCTCTCTTAAGACTGGGTCTGACTGGCCTGGAACTCACAGTGTAGACAGGCTGGCCCCAAACTCATAGAGATCCACAAGATGCCTACACACCCTATAATGAAAATCTTCATTTAGAATTCTGCCTGTCATAATAGCGTACTCTCTCTTTCTGTTCTTTTTTACACCTTTATTTTTACATTTATATATTTATTGTGTCTGAGTACACACACACACACACACACACACATTCCACAGAGCATGTGTGGAGGTCAGAGATAGCTTGTAGGAGTTGGTTCACTCCTTCCTATGTGGATTCCAAGGATTAAACTCTGGTCATCAGGCTTAGTGTCAAGTGCCTTTACCTGCTAAGTCACCTCTCCAGTCCTTTTCTCAACAGCACTATTTATGTTATGAGTGATATGTACCTCTTCAAGTAGAATCTATGTTCCTGATGATACTCTGCTGGGTTTGTTCATTATTGTATTCCTAGCACCTAGAACAGTGTTAAATACATTGTAGACACTCAGCAAATATTTATCAGATGACTCAGTTACTAAAAAGTATAGCCTTTAATTTTTCGCTAACTAGGAAGACACGATTTTTGGAAAGAAAAGGTTAACTTGAGCCTATGAGTTGTTCAAGTTAATCTGCAAAGATACCATGAGGTCTGTGAATGTTCGTTGGTCTTTCTTTGTGTGGAAAACTTATTTGACTATTAAGAAAAAGTCAGTGTAAACAACTAATTGTCTACCTGTCCACTTATACACAAGAAAGAGCAAGTTAAACTTTTTGCTTGCTAGTAATAATTGTATTACCACTTTCAGTTTTTGATCTGTATATCACCACAGTTTAGGAATGTCTGTGAACTTGTGGAAATGGATGTTTGGTCTTCCCTCCATGTACTGGATTTACCATCTTACTCTGGTATTTGTAAGGCTTTCCACATGATCATGGTTCACAAATAACTCAATTACAGTAAATTCAACAATAATTCAGTTGCAAAGATACAAGTTAGCATACCAAACCAGGAGAGTTAGACTATTTCCCTCATTTTCAGTGCTTACTGTTAAATGTTTCTTTCAATCCCTCCCTTCCTATAGACAAAACTTGCCAATGGCACTTCCAGCATGATTGTGCCCAAGCAGCGGAAACTCTCAGCGAGCTATGAGAAGGAAAAGGAGCTGTGTGTCAAGTATTTTGAGCAGTGGTCAGAGTCTGATCAAGTGGAATTTGTAGAACACCTTATATCCCAAATGTGTCATTACCAGCATGGGCACATCAACTCCTATCTAAAGCCAATGCTGCAGAGGGATTTCATAACTGCGCTGCCAGGTATGTGCGCTTCCTTGTAAAAGTCTTACTTCATTTGATACAGCAGTGATGGAACTGGATCTTCAACCTTACTCTCCCCAACCCTGCCTCTCCATAACCTCAGTAGCCTCAGATTCACTGTGTAGCCAAGACATGCCTCAAACTCAGCAGTCCTTCTGTCTTAGCATTGGAAGTGCTGGGATGGCCAACATGGCGTCATGCATCTTTAATTCAGCACTTGGGAGGCAGAGGTAGGCAGATCTCTGTGAGTTCAAGGCCAGCCTGGTCTACAAAGTGAGTCCGGGACAGCCAGGACTCTCTTACACAGAGACACCCTGTCGTGGGGGGTGGGAGGGAGGAAGGAAGGAAACTAATTGCTGGGACTACAAGTGTAATGCTCCCGGCTACATTTTTCTTTTTAAAATTTTTGTTTGGAGGCTGGAGAGATGGCTCAGTGGTTAAGAACACTGGCTGCTCTTCTAGAAGACCTAAGTTCAATTCCCAGCATCCATATGGTAACTCACAGCTGTCTGCAAGTCCAGTTTCAGAGGATCTAGCAACCTTATACAGACATACATGCAAGCAAAACACTAATGCACATGAAATAAAAATAAATAAGTTTAAAAATTATGGTTTGGTTTGATAGTTACACCCAAAGTCATCAGTTACACCTTCATCAAAATAAAAGAAAAACCAAACTACAAAGTTAAATTCCATTTTATTTTGTTTCCTTGACCTTCCGCTTGGCCTTTTTTGTTTAACCTATATGCAGTTCCAAAGCTAGTTTTGGTTTTTTGTCCTTAAGTATTACCTGATTCAAGGCACGGCTTGTATTATATGTTTTGTTTTCAGTTCCTTTCATGTACTTGAATTTGAATGTGAATTTTAGCAACAAAAAAAAAGTATGTTTATTTTTTTGTTGTTTTAAAAGACAGTCCTTCTCCCTAGCTCAAGCTGGCTAAAAAAACCAAGGTCCTCATGCATCAGCTTCTACTACATCCTATAACAAAATGCTTAAATTGTAGGAATTAAAAACATTTTTTTTATTTTAGAAATTTTTGCTATGTGGATCATTCATGCCCTCCTTCCTGCCTGTGTGCATGTATACACGAGAGATACTTGAGATACTATAGTTTTCTGTGGATCAAGCCAGGGTCTTGTTTATAGAGAGCAAACACACTACTACTGACCTACACCCCCAATCCCTGACGCAGGAGGTGTATAGAGACAGGAAGTGAGCCCCAAACCCATGCAAACTAGATAAATACTCCATCACTAAGTAAACATCTGCAGAATGCCCCCCTCCTTTCTTTAATGGTGATCCAGAACACTGCAAAGCATGGGAAATAGGAAGTTTTTATGTGGGCTACACTTTCATTAGGGAATAGTTATCGTCAGTGTCAATAAATGGGAGGTCTTGTTTGAGGATATTTTTCTGTTTTGACTGGTTTTGATGGTCATATGAAATTTAGGGGAAAAAAATATATATGAATGATAGCTCAGCCAGTAAAATATTCACCATGTAAGCTAAGTACCTGAGTTTGATCCCCAGAGTCTATATAAGAGAGCTGAAAGAGAGGGTGCGTTTGTAGTCCCAGCCCTTCGGAGGCAGATGGGCAGATCCTTGGGGCTCACTGGCCTCCATTCACACATATGTGAACACACACATACACACAAAATATAAAACACAATTGCCCAGAACTCCACTACACTGAGAGCTCTTGGTTTTTCTTATAAAGTTCTGATCATGGGTTTATTACCCTATAGATCTGGAGTTTGTTTTTTAAAAATTTTTCTTAGTATATTCTCCTAGTATATTTTTTATTAAATATGTTAAAGTATATTTTCCTAAGTGTGGGCTCTTTTAAATAATTTTAGTCTTATACAGTATGTTTTACAGCGGCAAACACATTCTTTAACCCCTTTGTTAATTTTTTTCTGTATAACTTGTACCATGGTAGACATTCTTATGCATGAATCTGATAGTCTCAGAAGAAAAAAAACCCGAAGTAGAACTGCTATATTCAAGAATATGAGGAGTTTCAGTGTGGTGTGATTTTGTTTATTTGTTTTTATTTTGGCTTGATGGTTTTGTTTGTTGTTTCTGTGTGTTTTGGGTTTGGTGTTGGAAATTGAACCCAGGCTCACACATGCCAGACAAGCCGCTAACCCCCACCTGCTGCCTTGAAGCAGGAACCTTTTAAAGGGTTTCTTCTCCTCCTTTTGAGGTAGGGTCTTACTATGTAACTAAACTGCCTCATCCTCCTGGGATTGTAGTTGTGTGCCTCCACATGCAGCTTCGTCTGTACAGGGCTTTTGGTCCATGCTGACAAGCTCCCTTCCAAGCACACTGTTCCAGCCGGAGCCGCGTCAGCGCTGAACAACTACCCCTCTTAAACCTTGGCAGCTAGTTCTTAACATCTTGTTTTTCTGAACTTACTTTTTAAAATTAAATGTTTATTTGTATATTATGAATAACCACTTTTAAACTGAATTGTACCTATATTCTTTGCTTAAATAGAATAGAGTTTGTCCTCTTGAAAAACCCTGGATTGATAGATATATATATATATATATATATATCGCCATAGGCAAGCAGTTTTCTTTGTACAATCTGAGTACACCTATTGCTGTTGTCCTCCCAATCACTGAGACATGCTACTGTCTCAGTCTTAGACACTAAGAATTGGACCAGTGTTGATTGGACCAGTGTATTTTGCCTAATACTGGACTGATCCCTAGTGTGTATCTGCTGACCAGGCTATGTGGTATTAAATCGTGTCCAATGCTTAACAGCCATTTAAGTTTCTCAACCGGCACCGTCTGGCTGCGTTTAGTAAACCAAACTACTTCAAACATCACCTATAATCCATTAATGTGATTGTTTTGTTTGGAGTGTTAGGTGAAATGACTTCCAGCGACTTATTACTGGTACATTGTAAAAGATCAGGAGCCATTTGATGACAGCCGTTAAGAATGTAAGAATGCCTTTTCGAAACTTCTGATGTTGTAGAAAGTTTAAATATAAAAGATCAGGAAATATACCATCATTGTATTTTGTATGAAGAAATGTTTATTATCTTTAATTGGCTTATAGTCATATTCCTTTAATAAGAATTAGGTGATAGATGCCTCCATCTGCTTATGCTTAAATATGAACATGTGATGCCAGCCAAACAAGATCCATTTAAAGCTTTCCCTCCCAAGTCTGCTGGAAAATTTGACAGATAGCCATACGATTTTTATAATTAGAATAATGTTTAATAAGCATATTTTGATTGTTGCTAATGGCAGCCAAGTGTGTCTCCATATGATTCAGGGGCAACACGCAAAGTAAAATGCATGATGTTGGTCCTTTTCCATTCATGCCTGCAGACGACAGACTGAATGAATCCTTCCCACTTGTGAGCCTTCAGAAAACCTCAGGGATGACTAATTGTGACTGTTTTTGTCTGACCTGAGAGCTTAGAACAGCAATGCCAGAAGTGTTATTAGGGTGGCCATCCTTTTCGCCAGGCTCTTTTCCACCAAGGCTTTGATGCATATTTGGGTGGTAAAAAGCTTTAATTGGGGAATACAGTCATTTCCATCACCCACGATCAGCCTGCCATGTTTTCCTTTGAAGTGCTACCCTCATTATTTACTGCTAAGATTATTTTTCCATTTTAGGTCAATTGTCACTTGGGTTTTATAGCAGTAAAATGTGTTTGGTTTGGTTTTGAACACATGCAGTCAGACTCATATTTGAGCCTTAGTATCCCTCCGTGTGTCCCCTCTCAGGGCGCTCCTGGGCCATGTGTTCATTTCTTTCCTGCATGCCCACATGCCATGTCCCAGAACAGTCTGACTTGCTGCCTCTCCTTAGTACATTTAAAGGATATTTCTTTGACTGAATAGCTTTGGAACTGCAGCAGTAATAGAACAGAATGAGAAATGGACCTAATATCAGGATTTCGGGGGTCTGAATCACTGAGTTTGAGATGCCATCCATAGAACATCCCCTAGTGCTGAAATCCATATAGATAGATGTGAACTGTTTTCTGGACTCCTTTTTATTTTTAATGTCTTGGGGGTTTTGCTGGTTGTTAGCTTTAACTTCCTTATCTAACAGAAGATGGAAAATACTGTGCATTTCTGTAACCTTATGGAAAAATTATTGACACTCATTTTACCCAAGTCTCTGTTTGAGCAAAGCTGGACCACACTAGGGACAGTGGTGTGCCTTCATCTCACGGCATGTGCTGCTCTTTTAAAGGGCTTTCTGTGAAAAATTGCTCAGCACTCACTCTGTTCTTTTTCTGTGCTTCCTTCCCTCACTGAAGCACGGGGTCTGGACCACATTGCTGAGAACATTCTGTCATACTTGGATGCCAAGTCACTGTGTGCTGCTGAGCTTGTGTGCAAGGAATGGTACCGTGTGACATCGGACGGCATGCTGTGGAAGAAGCTCATCGAGAGGATGGTCAGGACAGACTCTCTGTGGCGAGGCCTGGCAGAGCGCAGAGGGTGGTGAGCCCTTACCCTTCCTCTTCCTGCAGCATTCCCAGGCCTGGCTGCTGAACACCATGGAGTGTCCGGAGCCAGCGAGGCACCTCTCATTATCTGTAGTCTTGTGCAATTTATAGCTAAAAATATAAGTGAACTGTTGCCCAAGTACTCAGTCAGACATAGATGACATAGTTTGCAAAAGAAAAGAGAAAATTGACCACCCTCCTAATTAAAGCATTCTGCTCTCTGAACAGAAGTTGGAATTTTGCAGAAAGGCTGAGAGACAACTTTTAAGGAAGGAAAGATAGCTTTGAATGAGGTAGAAAGAACTCACTCCTGCTTCTTCCTCTTCTGGGGAAGATGGAATTACTGTTCTTCACCAGACCTCCTCTGTGTAGTCCCCACCTCTAGTGTCTCATCGACTTTGTAATAAAAAATTAATTTTTACACCCAAGTAGAATTAAGCTATAGCTACCAGAAAGAATGAAAAATAGAATTTAGTATAAATCATTTGTTTCTTCTTAAGACTTGTATCTTTGGATTTGCTTGTTTAATTATGAATTCCCTAAGGCCTTGTGTAGTTGTGGCCTGAAAGACTTCACCAGTAGTGTTCCCGGAGCACAGTGGCACGATTTCATTAAGACTTCTTGAAGATATTTTTCTTTTTAGAATTTTGCCTCAGAGTGTCTCTCTAGAATGTCACTATAAGAAAGTCAGGTATGAATAATTCATTAAATAAGTTATTAAGTATATTTGATAAAAAATGATAATAGGCATATGTGTGCCCAGTGATTGCTTTCAAAATTACCTTTTGGGGGGGGGGGGCCTGGAGTCATACACCACCTCAAATAGTTAAGATTACTAAAGGGAAGCTAGGTGTGGTACTACACGGCCTGCTTTTCCAAGAAGGAGGAAGGAGGCTAGTATGTATGTGGCCCGCCCTCGTTCTATAGCATGACCCTGACTCAAAACAAGTATAAAAATAGCTAAGGGCTATAGGTGCCCTCATTGTATATGTAAGACTTTGGGTCCAGTCCTCAGCACTATAAGTGAAAAAACAAATCTTCATTTAGCTGGGTGGGTGTGGTAGTCCATACCTGGAATCCTAGCAAGTAAGGAAACTGAGGCAGGAAAGTTAGAGAAATATATATGGATCAACTTTCCTTCAAATCTTCATAAAATTAGGCGTTGCTCTCTTGCTTTAGTGTCCTTGAAATTCCTGGATTCATGAATGTATTGACCTGAGTATCCTGGTAAGTACTTCAGAGGTTTCTGTCATGTGAGCTAGTAGGAATACTTAAAAACCTTTACTCTCAAATGCTAGCATTGTTCGTGCTATATGACTGTAAACTGGAGCGTATTGTTGTTTCTCTTTCTTTTGTCCCCCTTTCAGATATTTTTCTGTCCTTTCTTACTATGTGGGAAAATAGAAACTGCCTTTGCTTACTGCCTTCGCACTCTGATAGTTGTCATCTATGGCATTCAGAGACCATTATTTGCTGAGTCCAAGACCAGCTTTCAAAATGGAGCACACAGTTGCTTAGTTGGGGAATTTTCAGGGTATCTGAGACAATTCTCTATCTCTTAGGAAAGCAAAGAAACTCTCCCCCAGAAAATTCAGGCCTTAAGTCTCAATTTTAAAGACTCAATTCTTAGCTAAAAAGATTTCATGCACTTTGTTTCCATTTGTCCTGTGAATGATAATAACTTTCATCATAAACATTAACCTGTTCTGAAGGCAGGAGACACAAAGCTATGCTGCTGTGTCCTGTGTAAGTGCAAATAGAAAAGCAGACTCTTGTTTAGGGTTGGTCCTAAACAGTGGGGTCTTTTATGTTGGCTATTAGAACAATAATAAAAACTACCATTGAGAAGATAGGGGGTTTTTGTTTGGTTGGTTGGTTGGTTTTTTTGTTTGTTTTTTGTTTTTTGTTTTTTTTTTTTGTTTTTTTTATTTTTGGTTTTTTTGTTTTGACTTTTAAAAAAATAATTTTTGTGGTGCCTGGAATCAGGCTGAGGGTACATGTTAGGCAGTTTTTCTGCTCCTAAGTTACTTCCTAGTCAACTTCTTCGCTTTTGAAAGGGGTCCTTGAAGATAGAGCTGAGGTGTATCCATGCCTTTACTATCACTGGTTCTCTGCAGCCTCTGAACTCCCTCTCCCACTCTTTTCAAGCCATTCAGCTTTTTGACCAAGTTCCCTTGTCTTTAACCAAATTAATAAAATTTGCTATAACTTGTTATAGTACACTGTGAATGTGTTTAGTGTCTCCAGGTGATAGCGGGACCTCCCTTTTCTTTACTGTCTTTCTGTTTGGATGGTAGCACTGTTGAGACGGGGCCTTGCTGTGTAGCCCAGCCTGTGCACAAGCCCCCAGCCTCAGTCTTCTGAATGCTGAGATTACAGGGATGTGTCCGATCCCCCTTCCCTTCTCAGAAGGGGTCATAGGATCCCTCCCTTCCCTCTTCCCTCCCCTCCCTTCCCTCTTTATTTTCGAGACAAGGTTTCTCTGTGTAGCCCTGGCATCTTGGAACTCACTCTGTAGACCAGGCTGGCCTCAAACTCACAAAGTCTCTCTTGCCTCTGCCTCCTAGTGCTGGGATCAAAGGCATGCTCATTATCAATTTTTGAAGTTTTCCTTACCAAGCCCTCTGTGTTAAAGCCTTTCTGGGTTGTTCTTTTCCCCATATGAGTATCTTTGAAAATGCCTCCAGATTCTCCTTTCCAAAAGTATACAAGTAAATACAGTCTTCCTAGAACAATTTGAGTCACCAAGATTTAACTTCCACTTTGCTGTTATATTTCATCCCCAGATGGATTTGACAGTTTGCCCCAGGACATGAACTTTGCAGTTTCTCTCTCTTAAATAACACTAGATAATACTTCCTGCTCAGTAGTGGTGACTCTTAAAAGGATGATAGAAGACCACTTGGGAAAAGTCCATTTTCTTAATGAGGAGATCACATTTTATGATAACATTCTAAATGTAATATCTCATGTTTCTCAGGCACTCACATTCCCCTAGGTACCAGGCTTCTCTCCTAGAAGTGGTCCCTGTTGTCAGAGAAGACTGTGACTTAACACAGAGACCAAGAAGCCGGCTCACAATGTCTAGTCTCAATGTCCTTTGTAGCATCTTTGATTTGGAGAAATTAATATATGTTTGAAAGGCATAGGAAAAGCAGTGGGTTAGAAAACAAGATTAGAGATTCATTTGAGTCCTATTATCTGAGGGTGCAGAGACACTATCACTGGATGTGAGGGAAATCCTGGAACCCTTATAGAAATGACAAAGACTCAGAGGAAGATAAGAATCTCAGGAATGGTGGGCACTGAAAAACAACAGTTAAAAATCTCATCTGCGTGCAAAGTGGTTATATAATCAAACTGTCTAGAGAAGGCTGCCATTAATTCAGAATTATTTTTCAAAGTAGTTTACTTACCCTTTATGTTGACATATCCTATTCCACAGTCCTTTCAAAAAAAAAAAACCCTGTTCTTTTCACTTCCCCAGTGCAAATTTTCTTTTCTGTGTTAAGACAGACATCAGAGCCAGCTGCCTTCCTGATAGGAGATTTTCTCAACGAATTTTCAAGGTGTATAATAGGGAGAGGGCAGGGGAGAAGCTCTCCTGGAGACAGTGAACAATTAATTATATTGTAATGGAGCTATAGAGGCACAAGTGGATGACTGGCCCAGAGAAAACATGATTTCTCTGGTGCCAGGATTACACTCAGAGGCATTTCTGCCTATCTCCACTTTGCAAGGCACGGTGCCAGTGAGAACAGCAGTTAGCACACCCATAGTGGGCTTTACTAGCTTCCACACCGTGTTTGGTGGGTTCTTAACTTCAGGATAAGGAATTAAATTTTTTACCCAGCAGGAAGTGATTGCCATTTACCTTTTTTTTTTTTTTTTTTTTTTTTTTTTTTTTTTGTAGCAATCTAGCTTGGGATGTGAGCATTCAGAAATGTGCTGTCATAAGGAAGGAGATGCTAACATGCTGCATGCTGGAATCAAAGTCAGGAAATGCATCTGTGTGTACACATAGGAGCATACCCCTGAAAGCAGCTTCCTACCTCACATATGATGGCATGGTGTGCTTAGCCTTTCTTCTCACCTCTTCCCTCCCTGCTTGTTAGACATGCATGCAGTCCTTTGTTTCTGTTGTATGAACTGAATTGCCTCTTCTGGAGGACTCCCACAGTGATGAGGAAGAGCCCTGGTGTCCAAGCAGCCAGCTAGCAGGCACACCTTACCCTATGATAAATAACATGAAGCTCCATCATGACAGAAGCATTGCTGTTACCCAGCATGCTAGGCGTCCTCTGACACTGACACATCTTGACTCAGGGGCTTGGGCTAGCTCAATGACAGCACTCTGGTAGTGTGGTAAGCTACTGTACCCATTGTGCACACTGCTCTGGGTTCAAGCCACAGCACCAAGGGGGAAAAGGGAATAGTTATTATTAACCAGAGGAGTCACCATTATTCCATTATTAAATGATAAAAATCAGTGAATGTTTAGAAGCCCAGCAGACCAGGAGGTGGGTTCTGAGTATACTTCTGTCAGCAAGAAGCATCCCAAAGGCTTGGTACTCTGAGGTTCTGCACTGGAGTGAGTTACTGTTGGTCAAGTTCCTTAGATTCCAGGTTAACATTGTGACACAGGACTCCCAAAGTCGCCTGACCATCATGCCTTGTCATGCTAGTTAATGGAAGTTATGTGTAATGGTAGCAGAAACACTTTGAAAAAGTATAAAGCTGCTTGTAAATGGATGTTTGATCTTTTCATTGGTAAATATTTGTTTTTTAGGGGACAATACTTATTCAAAAACAAACCTCCTGATGAGAATGCTCCTCCCAACTCCTTTTACAGAGCGCTTTATCCTAAAATTATACAAGACATTGAGGTAAGGATCAATGTTTCCAGACATTCGCTGAGCGGTAGGGAATCATTACTATGCTTAAGTTACAGTACTGTAGAAAACCCATTAAACTTTTCAGTGCGAGTCAGAAGTCAGTGTCTTTACTGGAATAAGGTTGATGAAGTGCAGAAAATTCCTAGTCAAGTTTTGCACAGCTTTAAAACCTTAGTAGAGAAGGATTGCCACCTTCCTAAAACAGCAGTGTGACATCTGCACCCTCTGCTGATAGGCCTTCAGGGAAGGTGACAGCAGGCATGGACACCACATGTGTCTAAGACACCACTGGGCATGCGGCTCCACTTGGTGCCTACCTTTTAGTTTTTTATTTGTATGTAACCCGTAGAGCAGTGGTTCTCAACCTTCCTAATGTTTGCAGCCCTCATGTGGTGCCAATTATAAAAAAATTATTTTCGTTGCTACTTCATAACTCTAATTTTGCTACTGTTGTGAATTATAATGTAAATGTCTGTTTTCTAGTGGTCTTAGGCAACCCCTGTGAAAGGGTTGATCAAGCACCAAAGGGGTCAAGACCCGCAGGCTGAGAACTACTGCCATAGAGTAACACACTGAGTTGTTGGTTTGCCTTCTTTCCTAATGAACTGCTTTGGATCCTCTTTTTTAGACAATAGAGTCCAACTGGAGATGTGGGCGACACAGTTTACAGAGAATCCACTGCCGGAGTGAAACAAGTAAAGGGGTTTACTGTTTACAGTATGATGACCAGAAGATAGTCAGCGGCCTTCGAGACAACACCATCAAGGTGACTGGACCCTCCTCCATGGAGGAGCAGTGTTGGGGTGAGGGTGACCACATTCATAGAGCAGTCTGAAGCCTAGCCTTGAGTGTAGTTTCTAGGAACTAAGAATTGTAAATTGGTTCCAGTACCAAAGCCAAAATCATTTCCCTAGAGGGCAAATGTCTGCTTCTCCCCACAGGATCATACAAATACATAGTCCCAGGTTGAACGCCCTTGTAGAAGTGCTGGTCAGAGCCTGTTGTTATTTTGGCCTTTGTAATTATAGGCTACTCTTCCAACTTCAGGAAAAGGAGAAGGTTAGCATTAGAACTGAAGTCAACACATCCAGCAGCTTAGCTCTAGCTGGAGGAAAGAATGCAGTCTCGCCCTCTCTGGGCTTTGATGTTTGCGGGATCACACATGTACAGAACAACAAGTCTCCACAGCACCCTAGTATGACAGTGATCAAAAGGGTCTCGTTTGCCATCCTAGATCTGGGATAAAAGCACACTGGAATGCAAGCGGATTCTCACGGGCCACACAGGCTCCGTCCTGTGTCTGCAGTACGATGAGAGGGTAATCATCACAGGCTCCTCAGACTCCACCGTCAGGTAGGGTATCTCTGCTACTCCTTTTGAACTCTAAGCCTCCACTTTGTGTCACGGTGATTTTCTGCGTCTTTGTGAACACATTTCTGAAACTAAAGAATAAGCTGTTAGCTTCCGGTCAGTCACTTCTCACTCTGGAACCAACACTTGATGTTGGAATTTTTGGATAGATTTCTACTTTGGCACATTTAAGAAGCTACACACAGATTTTAATTTGGAGGAGCACCTGTCTTAGGAACTTCCCCCTCTTTATGGGAAGGCTCACATTCCTTATGAAGCTAGCTCATGGGAATGGCAGGAAGGGAATGAAGCCTGTCTTTCAGGTGATTGTAACTGCAGCGAAGGCATGCATGAGCTCTTTCAAGTGGATACAGGTGAGCAAGACCCGCTCCTTGCCAGCCCTCCCTGCCATCCCCACAGTGTTTAATTGCAAGCTTTACTCAGGGAGGGGGCCCTCAATTTCCAGAGGCTGTGGTGATTTGATGACACAGCCATTATGCTGCTGGAGTCCAGTGTAGCTTGAGTTCAGGGTACCAGCAGCACTGCTGGAAACCTGCTAGGAATCTCACCTTAAGCTAAAGGATTTAGCAAATGTAATACATCAAAAGTAACTTTTAAAAAAAGAAACAAGTGAATAAACGGCAGTTACCTGCATTGTTAAATTCTCTAAAGTTATCCCTGTAATAGGGAATGTTGTTCCTTTCCCTTCTAGGCACAGCAGACCCCGCCCTTGCAGTGGTTGGCAGTGAACTCTTATCTTCCCAGGAGCTGGAGTGTTGTGGACGCTTAGGTCATTTATAGAATAGGGGAGAGATAATATTATTTGTTGTCTTGGCGGTTTGGGGATTGAACCCAGGGTGTGGCATGCTAAATAGCCTTCTACCTCTTAGTAACACTACAGCACAAAAAAAATAAATAAATAACTTTCCAAAAGGAGGGTAAGCTGGAAAGGAGAGACAAAATGCTGCCAAAAACAACATGCAAAATTGGAGTAATCAAGGTAGTTCATTGTTGACACAGTGCGTGAGCTCTCCAAGGGTCTCCATTGCCATGAAGCACATGCTTAGGGTGGGTGGGAAGGCTCATCTTGACCAACCTGCCCCTGAAAAGCACCAAAATGGAGCCTTGGACTTAGGAGTCTATGTAAGGTAGAAAACTTAACGTTCAGGGAAGTAAAAGTCAAGTCCACATTACTAAGTCTGTGGCAGAACATCTTGGCCCATAGGTGCAGTGATTGGGACAGATCCTACTGCTGTGCTTTATCAGATTCCTAGTTTACATGTGTCTTCTTTATTGAATGTCAGTGTTAAAATAATAACCCAGGGCTGGAGAGATGGCTCAGTGGTTAAGAGCACCAACTGCTCTTCCAGAGGTCCTGAGTTCAATTCCCAGCAACCACATGGTGGCTCACAACCATCTGTAGTGGGATCTGATACCCTCTTCTGGTGTGTCTGAAGACAATGACAGTGTACTCACATACATGAAATAATAATCCAAAAATCTGGGCCAAATTATCAGATGATAGTGACTATGTCCTCCTCCCCAAGCACTATACAAGAAGCACCTGCTAAGTCCTGCCTTTCCTCTGTCTGTGGTGTTCCCTCATGATCCATGTATACTCTGCCTGGGGGATGCAGAGCAAGAGCAGCTCACTTGCCGAGAAAGTAGGAGGTGAGCCAGGTGTGGTGGTGCATACCCTTAGTCCCAGCACTTGGAAGGCAGAAGCAGGCGAGTTTCTGTGAGTTCACAGACATCCTAGTCTACAGAGTGAGTTCTAGGATAGCCAGGACTACACAGAGAAACTCCTGTCTCAAAAAGAAAAAGAAAGCAGGGGTGGAATTCATGGTAAGCCGCATGGTCAAGAATAGGCAGTGCATTGACACCATCTGACTCCCGGGTATCCTTTTCAGAGTGTGGGATGTGAATGCAGGTGAGATGCTAAACACGTTGATTCACCACTGTGAAGCCGTTCTGCACTTGCGCTTCAATAATGGCATGATGGTGACCTGCTCCAAAGACCGTTCCATTGCTGTATGGGATATGGCTTCCCCAACTGACATTACCCTCAGGAGGGTGCTTGTGGGACACCGAGCTGCGGTCAATGTTGTAGACTTTGATGACAAGTACATCGTTTCTGCCTCTGGAGATAGAACCATAAAGGTAACAGGCCACTTCTCAGTAAGTTCACAAGCTTCAGTAAGAGTTTGTATAAAGGCGTGTTTGAGGGTAACTGTATACAGAAGCATTGTTGTAGAATAATGTGATAATTAAATTCAATTTTTATATCTATAAACAATGGTTATGGGCTGGAGGTGTAACTTAATGGCAGACCACTTGCCTGGTGTGCCCAAAACCCAGCATGGGAAGATAACAGTGCCCGAGATGATGGCAAGTGTGAGAAAAGCAGATGCAAATTTAAGTTCAAGAAAACATCCATACTGGAGCCGAGGCATCAGCCAGTGTGAAAAGGCCTTGCCACGTAAGCATGAGAACCTGCATTCAGATTCCCAACGGCCATGGAAAAACCAGATGTGTCACCACACATTAGTGGGCTAGTTGCTCCGAAGGCAATGATGCCAAATTCCTAGTGGTCACTGGCCAGCCATTCTAGCCAAATAGTAAAGCCTTGTGTTCAAAGACCCTGTCTGGAAGAATAAGGTGGAGGGCTATCAAGGTAGCTCAGTGTATTAAGACAGTGTTCTGCTTTTGCCAAGGACCTAAGTTTAGTTGTTAGCATGCAGATAGTGGCTCAATACCACCTGAGGCTCCAGCTCCAGAGGACCTGACTTCTGGCCTCTGTGGATTCTGGCTCACATGTAGTACACACAAACTCAAGCAGTTACATATACACATAAAAAAAATATACATCTCTAAAAAAAATAATAAGGTGGAAAGGAACTAAGGAGGACACTAAGTACGCACATGCACACACACACAAAAGAAGACTTAATTCATAGAGTAAAACATTTGGCAAAGTCTCACGTGACAGCAGCCAGCATCCCATTAGTCCTGTGTTACTATGAATTAAACCTGGCTCTTGTTTTCCATTGCTGTTTCTTTGAGGCATTGGCATCCTCTGATGAGTCTCTTCTGTTTCGTGCTTACCGTTTTTACTGGTAGAAGTTGGGATCGACTGCTCAGATGTCACTTTTGTGTCTCAGGTATGGAACACAAGTACCTGTGAATTTGTAAGGACCCTAAATGGACACAAGCGTGGCATCGCCTGTTTGCAGTACAGGGACAGGCTGGTGGTGAGCGGCTCCTCTGACAACACCATCAGGTGAGCAGCCGGCCTTCTCAGAATGCATCCCCTCCACCCTCCTCCTTACCCTGTGCACAGAGCTCATGGTCTTTGCCTGTCCTACAGTATGTCTCCTTTCTGTAGCTAGTACAGGTTAAAAGTTTGCCCTGCCAGAGAGACAGCACAGAAAAGCCTTTAGGTGATGTGTTTCCTGCAGTTCAAAAATGCTAATAAATAAAGACCATTTCTCCATGGTACGTTGTTGAAAACAGAAAGAAAAAGAAGGAAAAGGATTTGTTTCTCTGCTAGAAATCACGGCTTTTTGTTGCAGTACAGTAGCTGGGCAGAGCTGGCTGACTTTAAATAGGAAGGGCACACATGTCTGTATACGTAAGATGAGTAGCAGAGAGGTGGTTAGGATCCGGGAGTTTCTCGGTCCTCTCCTTTCCTTGAACGCCTGAGGGAAAGTGAAAGAAGAGGTAACCCTGCTGCACATCAGACCGGCCGCTCCTCCAAAGCCCTGGGACTGGGCAGACAGCCGCAGAGCTGTCGATCAGGACTTGCCTTTCTGTCAATGAGGACTGCTCTGGACAGTGGTGACAGCCGTGTCCTCCTGCTGAGAGGGAGGTGCTGCGTGACAGTGAGATGTCACTGACACAATGCCCTCTTAGGTGAGACTTTAGGAAGCATGACTCTCCTGAGCTGGCCATTTCCATCCTAGGAAACTGAATTCCTGCCTGGAAGAACCTGGTTTCAAGTTGGCAGTGGTGGCACACACCTTTAGTCCCAGTACTCAGGAGGCAGAGACAGGTGGAGCTCTGAGTTCCACACCAGCCTGGTCTGCAGAGTGAGTTCTAGGACAGCCAGGGCTACACGGAGAAACCCTGTCTCGAAAAACCAAACAATAATAAAAAGAACATGGTTTTAGTGCTATATAACATGTGGTGTTTTAGCATTATATAAATAAAGCATTGTGTTTGAAAACACTTAACTGCATTTGAACTTAAATCACATATTTTTTTCTGCCCAAATTATATGGCAGACAGGAAATAAGTTATAGTAAAAATAGCATATTTTTCTATGAGTGATGTTTGTGAAATTTTAAAATATATTTTTATTTTATGTGTATAACTGTTGGCCATGTGTGTGTATTTGCACCACATGTGTGCCTAGGGTCCAAAGAGGTCAGAGAGTATGTTGGACTCTCTGGAGCTGGAGTTACGGAAGATTAAGAATCACCATGTGGGTGCTGGGAGTCAGAGCTCTTAACTGCTGAGCCATTTTTCTAGCTCCCTTTGTGAATTCTTAAAGGATGTATGAAATACATTGTAATATTCACAGCTTAGAAAGGAATCCATAAGCTGAGTGGTGGCAGCACGCACCTCTAATCCCAGCACTGGGCAGAGGCGGTTGGATCTCTGTGAGTTTGAGGCCACATGGTCTACAGAGTGAGTTCCAGGACTGTATCTCGAAAAATCAGGGGGTGGGGTGGGGGAGGGAGAGGGAGAGAAGGAGGAAGGAATCTGTGAAAATTCAGTAGACTCTCTTTCCTCTTGCAGGCTGTGGGACATAGAGTGCGGGGCATGTCTGCGAGTGTTGGAAGGCCATGAGGAATTGGTACGCTGTATTCGATTTGATAACAAAAGGATAGTGAGTGGGGCCTATGATGGGTGAGTTTGCTAACAATATTATGAAACACATCTCAGAGCTCGGGTTGTAGCTCAGTGGCAGAGCGTGCGCTTAGCATGTGCAAGGCCCTGGGTTCAGTAGCTAGCACCTGCCTTCCCCAAGTCTACGTCTTTATTCTTCCCAGTTGATGATGTTGAATGTAACCCTTCCTTGGCTCTAAAAGTATATACACTGTTCTTAATTGCTATTCCCCTCCCTTTTGCTTACTGTTTTCTAAATATTCTCCCCAGTCATTTCATTGTGTTTGTATTGATAGTTAATTTTGCTATTTGGTCATGTATTTGTCTGGTTCGCCCCATAAAGCAAAGAACCAGACAAATCCACAGTAACAGGCCAGGCATATAAAGTGGATATTGTAAGAGTGTGAGAAGCCCATCTCCAAACAGAGCAGTCATCTGACTGTGGGCTACAGCCATGCTCTGTATTTGCAGCTCTGGCTTTTTGCTGTTCTTCCTTGTGTTCCCTTAAGTTTGCTTTCAATTAAGATTTTTGTCCCCTTTTTTATCTTTAGAAAAATTAAAGTGTGGGATCTTATGGCTGCTTTGGACCCGCGTGCTCCTGCAGGGACTCTTTGTCTACGGACACTTGTGGTAAGAGCCTTATTGTTAAAGGGGGCTGACAAGCAGGTAGGGGAAGGAGTTAAATGTTAATGTGCTGTAGAATATAGATCTGGATTTTATAGTTAGACTCTCACAAAACCTACTAAGTGGAAAGGCAACCAATACATGACAGTAAACTATGTTTATATAGTACCTTTCATCCAAAAGTGCTTTAGAGACTGGATCTGGAGAGGCCTGTGGCAGCTGCCTAACAGCTGCATAGCACACACACCCCCATGTAGTGCAGGAAGTGAATAAGAATTCTGTGTCCACCGGAAGCAGCGGGAGGTACTGAGGGAGAGAATATAATTACTCAAATTGGAACCTGTCCAGAATCTAAGGACCCGAACACCTGTACTTGCAAAATGTACCCTGGGACTCTACTGGAACCCCTGGTCAGCTCCTTAGTTCTGCATCCCATTCAGTAGGCAGTGCCTCTGGCACCTTAAATCCTTTTTGCTATCCCTTCTTCTACCTTATGTTTGAACATCTGACACTTGGGGAGAGACGTGAGTCAGGAGAAATGTCACCCTCCGATTCTTTGTTTGTAACAGGGCCTCATTGTGCAGCCCTGGCTGTGTTGAAATTGCAGTCCTTCTGCCTCCAGTTCCCTGGTACTGGGATCATAGGCCTGCATCCACCACAGGCTTGAAAGCATAGAATTCTTAGCCATGTTATAAGCCAAAGGCTCAGACTGACACACAGTTCTTTAGTTAGATGTGTGTGGATCGGGAGTAGACAGATCTTTTTGAACAATTCGATAAAACATTAGAAGTCCAATGCTCTCAATTCTGATCCAACGTTGAGAAAGTCTCAGTTCTGGTGAAAAGGGATACTTTGCCTTTCTTGGATTTAAAGCACATTCTAAGCTGGATATGGTGGTGCACACATGTATGTAATCTCAGTATTCAGAAGCTGAGGCATGTATCCCCGACAGTTACAGTTAGGTGCAGTCTTTGTACAGCACATGTGCTTTTGCTGCTGCCTTCACACTTGCCCTGTTAAATGTGCACTTCATGTGCTGAGCACTCTGTCGTGTGTCTGTAGTCCCAGATGTTAAAAGTGAGGTTCTGGCTAGCTAGCCTGGGATATAGAGAGACTCTGTCTTCAAAAAGAAACAAACTTTCCTATAACTTCAGAATTCAGGGGCCTAAGGAAAGAGGATCTTGAGTTCAAGATCAGCCTAGACTATATACAAGACCTGTCCCCTAAAACAAAACAAATAACAGCAACAAAAGAGTATTCAACTTACACCTTGATACAGAGCCAGGTGAGGTGGTGCTTGCTGTTGCATCCTAGCTAGCTATGGGGAGGCAGAGGAAGGTGATCTGAGTTCAAGGTCAGCCTGGTCGACATTGAATTCCAAGCCACTTTGGACTACAGAACAGAGTAAGACCCTGTCCCAAAAAAATATAACAACAACAATAATAATAAGTTTAAAACTTTTTGATGTGTATATGCCCCGTGTACATAGCTGTCCCTTCATGTTTTATGTGTGCCCATCTTGTCCCCAATCTCTGATAAAATTCTGGCCTGCTTTATATAACCTTGGTTAGTGGACAGTTTCTAGAGTTTTATGAACATGAATCATACAATATGTACTTTTTCATACCTATCTTATTTTCTCAAACTTGGTCTTCTGTGTCACATATTCAATCATCTGTCTAATGGTGATCTTAAACTTCTGATCTTCCTGCCTATATTTCTGCAGTGCTTAAATTACAGGTGAATCCAGAACTAACCATATGATAGGCAGGCTGTCGGCTGAACTGCTTCCTCAGCTCTGCCTGTCTTTACACTAAGCAGAAATCATTTGGAAATTTGCCCAGGTTCATATAGACCACATTTTACCCATTCACCAGTCGATGAGCCTTAGGGTTATCCATGTTTACCTACTGCAAATAAAGTTTCAGAGACTTTACTTGGATGGGTTTTGTTTTGTTTTGTTGTTATTTTGCACAATTCTGGGAAAAGGCGAGAATGTGCATCCAAAGCCCAGTGTTCTAGATTCTGACCCAGCAGTCAGGGGACTGAGGTCTTAAGGAGGAGTAAATGGCTAGATCATACAAAGCCTGTATTCAGTAGTTCTAGAAATAGCCTGTTTTCCAAAATGGTTTACCATATGAAGTTACCATGTATGCACAGTAGTGTACAGCACATGGTCTTCCATGGATCAGTCACCTGTGTCTTAGGCAGATCTATTGCTTGTGGAGAGATACCATGACCACAGCAACTCTTAAACAAGGATTTAATCCTAGCCTACAGTGTCAGAGGCTTAGTCCATTATCATGGTGGCAAGCATGGCAGGCATGGCTGTGGGGAGGTTGAGAGCTATGCTTCCCGATTGGAAGGCAGAGCGTGTGAGACTGTGTCTGAAACCTCAAAGCTCACCCCCAATGACACTCCTCTTCCAAGGCCACACCTCCTAACCCTTCTAATCCCATTAAACAGTTCCACTCCCGTGACCAAAGATTCAAACACAGGAGCCTGCGGGGCCATTCTCATTCAAACCTCCACAGCCTGTGTGTGGGTTTTTTGGTTTTTACTCATTCATTTGTCCTTCTCATTGCTCTCCATTCACTTGTCCAGACCAAGTTTTCTCGGTGGAATGTCATTTTCCTCTGCTAGAAGAACTCTTAACACTGGTGACAAGTACTGCCCAGTGTTTGCCTGGAGAAGTCTGGCTTGCCTCACTTCTGCAGGGTGTTTTGCTGGTAAAGAAGCTGACAGCTTCTTTCATTGCTTCAGTGCTGTCTTCCATTTTCTCCTGTGTGGTTTCTACTTAGATAAGAAGTCATTGGCCTTCTTGCTCTGCACAGTGGGTTGTTTCCCTGTGGTTGCTTTAAGATTTTGTTCTTGTCAGGGATTTTAAACAATTTGGTTATATCTCAGTGTGGGTTTCTCTACTTGAGATTGGGTCAGAAACAAGGCAAGACTAGCTGTATGTTGTCTATATGAACCTACTTCAGGGGCTACAGACACAGCTCAGTTGGTAGAGTGATTGCCTCATATGCACAAACCACTGGATTCAGTCTATAGCGCCATATAATCAAGACTTAACTCCCTGTCACTCAGAAGGTGGAGGCTAAAAACTGAGAATTTCAAAGTCATTATCATCATTTACACATGGAGTTCAAGGTCAGCCCTGCCTACCTGAGACCTAGTCTCAAAAGGGGGTGAAGGGGCTGGAAAGATGGCTCAGCAGTTAAGAGCACTTGCTGCTCATCCAGAGGTCCTGCATTCCGTTTTTCAGTTTCTAACACCACATTCAGTACCTCAAAACTACCTGTAACTCCACTTGCAGGGCATGTGATGATATTTCTGGCCTCCACAAGGCACCCCGCACGCATATGCCACACATACACAGAAGCACACAGAAATAAATGGATGAACAAATCTATCGCAGATGTAAAGACATTGATAAATAAGAAGTTAGAGTTGACAAGGTGGTATATGCCTGTAATCCTAGCAGCTGGGAGTCTAAGATAAGATGGCGTGGGTTTAGAGGCCAGCCTGGGCTTCAGAGCAGGGCCCAGGGCTCAGAAATCCAAGCGCTGGGATTGGAAGAGTGTACTAGCATGCATATGGCCCTAGGCTGGTTCACTACCACCACCACCCAGGAAAAAGAGGCTGAAATCTGTCTTCCTGAAATTCCTGTGTTGAGCTTTACATCTCCAATACTTTAGAATCTGATTGTATTTGAAGACTGAGTCTTTTAAAAGGGTGATTAGGATCAGTTGAATTCATTGAGAATAGGTCTTAATCCAATGTGACTGGTTTCCCTAAAAGACAAGGTCAGGCGCACACAGATGGAATGCTTGTAAAGGTGGAGGAGACGTTCATCTACGACACAAGCTGGGGGAAGAGGCCTGAGAATCACCACAATTCTGCCAACACTTCAGTCTTGTTCTTTAGCCTCCAGACAGTGGGAAATACATCTCCGTTTAAGCTATCCAGTGTATGGAACTCTTACAAATTATACCCCATACTATTACTAGTTTAGAGTATCTGCATTAATTCATACAGAGCAAACTACCAACAAGGACTATTATCAGGATTAAAAAAAGTGGTGCATCATGCTCAACAAAAGATAGATCAGTTCTTAGTGCATCCGTGCCTAATGATAGCATCAGGACAAGCATGAGGAGGTGATCGACCTATAAGGAGAGTCAGTGAGCCATATTAGAGCTGAAGAGATCAACACCCAGTCATGGGCAGATCCAGCGCGCAGCGAGTTCAGGGAGAATAGTTAAACTCAGCAGCACTGTCTCAGCTGGAAGTGGTTATTCTCTACATACAGAATGATTCCTCCCGAGCTCCCATGGAGCATTCACCAGGATAGATTACATTGGGCCATAAGCATACCTTAACAAATTTAAAATACTAGGTATGCTCCAACAAGATGGTTCAGCAGGTAACGGTGCTCACTGCCAACCCTGACAACCTGAGTTTGATACCTAAGAACCCCACAGTGGAAGGACTGACCTCCACTCATGCCAGGACATATGCATGCTTACACACATATACACATAGTTAAGTAAATGTAAGAAAACGCTTAGAGCAAAAACATGAAGTATATGTTCTTATACATACTACAGTGGAACTAAAGTACAGAAATGACCAGTAGAAAGGTAATTGAAAAGTCCCAAAGATGTAGAGATAAGCCATCTAGCTCTTTTAAATAAGACATGGGGCGAGGAGAACTCTCAAGAGAAATTTAAAGGGATTTTGAATATGAAAATAAAAATACACAATTTGTGAACCATGGTGGCAGTAGCCCCTAGAGGAAAATTAATAGCATGCTTTGTTTTGTTTAAAGAAAAAGGCATGCTAGGACCAATGAGATAGCTTCCACCACATGGTGGAAGAAGAAACTTCCACCAAGTTGTCTTCTGTCTCCCCACACCCAACATGGTGCAAGAGCATGCACACACACACACACACACACACACACACACACGCATGCGCTCGCACTAACATGTGGGGCTTTAAAAGTTAAATTTAAAAATAAAAAGATGACTAGGGCAGGCAGGACAGACTGCAGTGAGATGTGGTCCTCAGAGCGAAAAACCTAAAGTAAACAATGAATCATTTTGCGTGGCTTTGCCTTTTAGGTGCCAGTATGCCGTATTCCCAAGCAAAATGTTCCCACACAGGCTCTCCCAGTGACCCTCGCCCTGCAACAGTTCCATGTACTCCCAATACGTGTTAAAAAAAAAGCCCTTTAGATGTTATGGAGAAGCTGGCCGAAAGGACCTTCATCCCTTCTACTGGGCCAGATAGAGTTCTACACTCTAATTTTCCCCTGTTCCCTTCCTCTGATGCCCTGTAGCTCCCTGCTGCTTCTGCAGGCTCACGGTGGTGCAGCATCCTGGCAATGGGACCAGTCACTGTCCCCCTGACAAGTCTATGCCCACTTCCTCTCCAGCCCCCTCCATTTCTGCTGCTTCTGTTTCCCCTTCTCTCTCAACCTTCCCAGAAAAGTTGTTTTATTCCATAACCAGATCATTTGTTTATAGCCCCCCAATAATTAGGTTCCAAGAACCTCCAGGAATAGAGGGCACTAACTGCCTGATACGTTTGTTGCATCTAATCAAGGTAAGACTCACCCCTGTGACATGACCAGAGGACCCCCTTTTCAATAGACCCAGAACCATCCCTTTCGAGAGGGACCTTCCTCATCAGAAAACCTCCTGCCCAACAACATCCTCTCAGAGTTAGGAATGGTAGTTTCCTGCTGAAAGACTGCACTTCCCAGATTCCCTTGCAGACTACTGAGGTTGTTTGTGTCCCTATTAGAGACTTCATCCCATCTTCTTCTGTAAATATTTTGGCCATCCGCATGCCTGAGTAACAGAAGTGCCCTTCACTATACATAAACATGGTCCCACCTTCAAAGGAAGGGAAAAAAGAAGAGAAGAGAACCGTATGTATCCTCACACACCCCAGCACTTTCCAGGACAGAGACAGGAAAATTGTTGAAGCTTACTGACCATCAGCTTGGGTTCAGTGAGGTAAAACAAATAAACTACTCAAAGAAAGTGAAAGTCAAACCAGGGGTGATGGCTCATACTTGTAATCCCAGCACTCAAGAGGCTGAGGCAGGAGGATTGCCCTGAGCTCACTACCAATGTGCGATTTATGAGGCCCTGTCTCAAAACAAAAGAAAATATATATGTCCAGAAAAATATTAGTATTAAGAAAACACAACTTGCTGGGTGGTTAACTCGGGGCACACACCTTTAATACCAAGGCAGAGGCAGGTGGATCTCTGAATTAGAGGCCAGTCTGGTCTACAGAGTGAGTTCTAGACAGCCAAGGCTACACAAAGAAACCTGGTCTCAAAAAAACAAAAAAATTTATATTTGACTTTTTTTTTTTCTTCAGGGCTGGGGGTAGAATCCCTGTGCCTCCTGCACACCCCCCAAGTGTCTCACCAATGTTTTGTATTTAATGTCACTGGGGGAGGCGTGCATGCCGTGGATATCAGAGGCCATGTGGTTTCTAGAGATTGATGTCAAGTCACTAGAGCTGCATGGCAAGTGTTTTAATCCACTACCCCTCTTCCCAACCTGTTGTTGCTCCTCGATCATGTAGCGCCTAGGCTCAAGCTTCCTGTGTAACTGAGGTTGACTTTTATTCCTAATCCCTCTGCCTCCATCATCCAAGTGCGGGAGTTGCAGATTACATGCTTACCAAATGGATTCAGAATCTCTCTTGTTTAAATTGTGGTGCTAGGGATGTTCTTAGTAGCCTTGAAGGAATTATTACATTTTTTAAAAAATTCCACAAAATATGAACAAATTGATTTCAATAATGCGTGGGAAAGGTTATACTGCAACTGAGATTGGGGGTTACAGGTACAGTGTAGAAGTCTGGGCGCTTGAGGATTGGTGTAGTCTATGGTGCTGGGTTAAAGCAAGGGCCTTTCACATAGTAAAGCAAGTGCTCTGACACTTGAGCCATGTCCCCAGTGTTGCTGATGTCATCCATCTCGTCCTCAGGTCAGCTGTATGCTTACAGTAGCAGCAGATCAGCACAAGCATTTGGCAAAGGGCTGGTGATAGTTTAGTGGCTAAAGAGCACTGTCTACTCTTCCAGAGGACCTGGGTTTCTTCCCCAACACCCACGTGACAGCTCACAACTGTCTGTAACTCTATTGCCAGAGGATTTAACATTCTCTTCATGCCTGTCTGGGCACCAGGCAACACATGATACAGACAAAACACCCATACACATAAAATAAATTTTTAAAAAACTCAGTTGTCAAAATCCAGTGCCTACCCATGGTAAAACTCTGAAGAAGGACAGGACAAGAAGGGGACTTGCTCAACTTCATAGAGAAAACATAAATTTAAACAATTAAATATTACTGGAAAGATTAAGCTAAGGTTTGAAAGATTGTAGTATCATCACTGATGGGGAGAGCATCTGAACTCTGTCACGTGGCCCAGCTTTGAAAACCCTTCTTCCAAGCATCTACCAAGGCCAGCAATACCCCTATTCCGCGGTCACACGGTTCTGCTTCTCGTGAAGTGAGTACGCATTTCCATCAGAACCACGCAGGCTGGAATGACAGTTCAGCAGTTTTGAGCAATAGCTGTTCTTGCAGCGCCTCACAAGTAGCTATAATTGTTAGGGGTGGGGGGAACCAGGGTATCTGACACCCTCTTAGCCTCTGTGAGCATGGTCAGACATGCAGTACATAGAGAAGCATGTAAGCAAAACACATACAATAATAAATGTATAAAATGTTTATAGGGTAGAGACTGAATTTCGACATGTAGTTCAGGCTGGCCTCAAACTGGTGATCCTTCTGCCTTGGTTTCCTGGGGCTGTCATCGTAAATGTATACCATCACAGCAGCTTTGTTTTGTTTTGTTTTGTTCTTTGGTGTTTTTGAAAGAGGGTCTCTCTGAAGTTCTGTCTATCCTGGAGCTCACCATGTAAACCAGACTGGCCTCAAATTCACAGAGATCTGCCTGCCTCTGCCTCCCAAATGAAAGCAGCTTTGTTTATAGTAACAAAAAAAAAAAAAAAAAAGAATAGTCCATGTATTCATTATCAGGAGGGTAGACCAACTATAGGAATCTATCCATACAATGGAATGTTAGCCTCTAATCTTTTAAAGGGGAAAAATAACAGTTTTACTTGTAGTAACCAAAGAAAGAAAGAAGGAGGAGGAAAAAAAAAACATTGTTCTAATGTTGGAGTAAAATAAGCAGACACAGGGCCAGAAAGATGGCTCAGCAGTTTAGAGCACTGACTGCTCATCCACAGGTCCTGAGTTCAGTTCCCAGCAACCACATGGTGGCTCACAACCATCTGTAATGGGATCTGGTGACAGCTACAGTGTACTCACACATAAAATAAATAATAACATAAAACAAATCTTTAAAAAGTAAGCTAGGCACAAACAAATATATACTACATGTGTGTGTCTATATAAATTCAAGGGTAGGTAAAAATCAGTGATGACATTGGAGTGCATGAGAGACTGACTAGCAGCAGTGGTTGAAAGCCCTTTCCAGGAAGTTAGATGTAGTCTGCACCTGATTTAGGCAGTGTTTACTCCCCTCATGTTCTAAACTAGGCCCCTGGCCTCATGAAAACCAACCATTAGAATTTTGCAAGTTGCCTGGCATGGTGGCGCATGTCTTTGATCCTGACACTCAGGAGGCAGATGCAGGTGTATCTCTGAGTTTTCGA
This sequence comes from Rhynchomys soricoides, assembly GCA_019843965.1. Taxonomy (NCBI): domain Eukaryota; kingdom Metazoa; phylum Chordata; class Mammalia; order Rodentia; family Muridae; genus Rhynchomys; species Rhynchomys soricoides. The sequence goes on along the minus strand of JADRCH010000248.1, from coordinate 333,780 downwards.
CCAGCCCGGTCTACAAAGCCAGGACTGTTATACAAAGAAACCCTGTCAGGCTGGAGAGATGGCTCAGCGGTTAAGAGCACTGACTGCTCTTCCAAAGATCCTGAGTTCAAATCCCAGCAACTACATGGTGGCTCACAACCATCCATAATAAGATCTGATGCCCTCTACTGGGGTGGCTGGAGACAGCTATAGTGTACGTATATATAATAAATAAATAAATCTTTAAAAAAAAAAAAAGAAAGAAAGAAACCCTGTCTCAAGAAAAGCACAAAACCCAACAACAAAAAAGAATTTTGCAAGTTGTTGACCATATGTGAATAGCTTCAGATTGGTCATGGTAAGACTTTGTGAATCATGATAATCTATAAATGGTTCTTCAAATTAAGGAAGTTTCTTTTTTTCTTTTCTAAGAATTATTTTTATTTTATGTCCATGGATGTTTTGCATGCATGTGTATATATCTGTGCAGTGCAGTGTCCTTGAAGGCCAAAGGATGTCAAATCCCCCTGGAATTGTAGTTACAGATGGTTGTAAGCTACCATGTGGGTTCTGGGAATCGAATCTGGGGCCTGCAGCCAGTGCTCTTAGCTACTGAGCCATCTCTCCAGACCCAAGAAGGTTGGTTAGCACACATTTGCCAGCATGTCACTTCTTACCGATTGACTTCTGATGGTCAGTCAGAGAACTGCAGGGAGGTAAGACCAGGGAGGTACCAAGGAGCCCTCTCCTCCAGCACAGTAGGCAATGACACACCAGCATCCTCACTGCTGTTTTGCCTTGGTAATAAGCATTGTTCCCTGTGTTCCTGAGGTCAGTTGTAGCCCAATATTTTGAGTTTTCCACCCTAACGATGGTGAACTGCTTCCTGTCTATTTGAAACAGTGAAAGAGCCTCCCTGTAGGCTCCTTCAAACAATGAGGCTTTTGATTTTGAATTCAAAGTCTTACTCTTTTTGTCTCTGCCTTTTTAGGAGCATTCTGGAAGAGTTTTCCGACTCCAGTTTGATGAATTCCAGATTGTCAGTAGTTCACATGATGACACCATTCTTATCTGGGACTTCCTAAACGATCCAGCTGCTCATGCTGAACCACCCCGTTCCCCTTCTCGGACATACACTTACATCTCCAGATAAATAACCCGACACTGGCCTCATAATTGCCCAGGTATGAGAAGAGGTGTGCACGAGGCACGTGCTAGGGGATGGAGTCTTGGCAGTGGGTGCTGCTCACTCCTGGGGGTTTCTTGTTTTCAGACCCTTTGTCTCATACATCCCTGTACAACAGGAAAGCAGAGTTATCAGCATGAGATAAGGAGGGGCTGCCCCAGTGAGCACCACTTTCACCAAGGTAGCCAGCTGCAGTTCTAGGGGATTCTTATGTAGTAGTACTAATGTAATAGTCCTTCAATACAATTTTTATGAAAGTTAAAAGGAGACTTGAACCTGTCTGAAAACTATCAAGCCCGAGCCTGTCATTTCTTAGACCGAGTACCTACAGGCAGCCCCTTCCAATCTAACTCATCTAATGTGACTGGAAACAGCTCAAGCTGCATTGTGCCACTGACGTCACACAGCGTGCCTTGTCGGTCTCACTGGGAACAGAAGGTGGCTTCCTTGTCTCTCCTCTCTCTACTCCTTCTACAGGAGAATACCCTCTTTGTTCAGCTCCAGCAACTAATGTGAAGTTGGTATCCTTCCCACATGTCTAGCACCTCTCTAAGACAGGGTAAAACCTAAAGTGCCCACATATCCTGTATGAGTGTGTTTGCAGTTGGCATCCGCTGCCGTCACTGGTTCAGACATGTTGGGTTATTGGCTTTAGGAACTTAGCACCAGCCTCTAGGGAGCATTGCCTCTGTATCACTTCCTGTTTCTCACACTTGCCTTGGTGGTTACCACAGATGTGTCTTTCACTCCACCCCTGCACCTGTCAGTCTTCCTGAGGTCTGCCTCTGGGGGCTTCCTCAGTTTCTCTGCTATCATAGAGGGCACAGTTGTTGATCATTCCTCAGCTAAGTCACACTAGCTGTGTGCCTGTGGACTTGTAAATTCACAGGCTGTCATACCATGATAAGGAGCTGAGTACAGGACCTACTCACAGGTCTGCATGATGATAATGTCTACCAGGTTCTTAGGACATCACTCACCAGAAGCCCTTTGTAAAGGTAACCATGGCTCATGCTCCTGTAACCACCATGTACTTGTCTGCTCTTTTTGCCAATGTTTGGTTTTTTCCAATGTAAGAGCATTTTGCTGTTGGGGTGGAGGCCCCTTGGGTATTGAGTACCTGGCCTGATTCATGCTAAACACCTATTTAACCACAGAAATGCACCCCTAACCCTCACTGGTATTATTCTTCCTACAGAAATGTGCCCCTAACCCTCACTGGTATTAGTCTTCCTAACTTGGTTTACATCTGTTTCCTCCTCTCACTGCTGAAACGGACATGCCCTAAGAGCCTGGCTTGGCATTTTTTGACTTAGGCTTTCTTCTCTGTTTCCATGACATTAGCTCTCACTTCTACACAGATGACTCAAAGCTTTTATCACCAGGCTACATTTCCAGCTACCACCTATACCCTCGAAGGGAACAGGAGGACTGTTGTCCCCATACACAGTGCTTCAGGCTGAGCCCCAGCCAGCTTCCCTCCAGTACCCACTTCTTGTAGGTACACCACTGTGCCACAGGGCAGTCAGGCAGAGCGCCTCCAGAGCTGTCCCTGCCTGCTCTGCTGTTCCATAGTTCAGGGGAAAGCATGGCATCGCCCCAGCCATTGGTCACTCCTCGTCTTAGGACATCAGGGACCCTCTGCACAGAACTCCCAAGCCTTTCCCAAGACACCCACATGAACATTCTTTTTTTTCTTAAAGCAAGTACAAGGAAAGGGGCTAATGACTTGGCTGTGTTTTCACACAGGACTCGTTAAATGTTGCAGTATTTAACATGCCTGCCAAGACCAGGATGAACAACAACAACCAAACTCCTACCCGGATTCCCGGATGGATCAGCGAGGAGCAGGGCTTTGAGACTCCTGTTGGGACATAGTCGGTCAGCAGCCGACCAGGACGGTCTGCTCAGCACACCGGCTGCTTCAGTGCTGCTATCAGAAGATGTCTTTATCTTGTGTGAATGATTGGAACTTTCAAGCCTCCCTCCCCTTTCCTTCCCCCTTCCCCTCTGCACCTGTTTCCCATTGGGCTCCAGACAAAGATGACTTATAAATATATTTAGTGTTTTGCCAGAATCTCTCTTGCTTTGCCATTAAGCAGAAGAACTAGTTTCCCCATCTGGCCCACTTGTAGGGGACAGGGGCTGCAGCTTCTGGGCAGAGACTGCCTGGCCTCCTCCTGTTAACTGCAGGAGTGTCCAGCATCTGGCCAGAGCAGTCCGGGCCACTGCGTGGGAGGAGACAGCTGCCTACACATCTTGGAGGGGAGAGAGAGAGGAACTCACACTGGAAGATCTGCACCTGCTGCCTCCCTCCATTGTCTGGGTGTCTGTCCCTCTTCCCTCCTCCCCTACTCCATCTTCAGCCTGAGAAGGTGTGTGAAGAGAGTCCTCAGCTAGCATGAGGTGGGTCACCTAGACAATGTGACACTTGGAAGAGTTGACTGCATCCTTATTTCCAGCCCTGGCTTTTGCTGCAAGTGACCAACCTGGGGCAGCAGTGGATTTGTGGCCATGACACTGGTCACATTTGCAGCTTTCTCCTTCCCTGTGCCCAGGGGAGGGACAGGGATGTCCTGGGCACCATCAGTGCTTGTGTTTACTTCAGACTCAGCAGTCTCCTTGGTTCCATGTAGAGTGGAGAGGAGCTGCTGATTGCATTTCCTCTCATTAACAATTAGATGTGTAATAAAAAGCATTGTGCTTCATCTTAAATCACTGGCAAGGCTTGGCCTGCAGAAAGGCTTGGAATAGCCAGCACAGGCACCACTGCACTACTGTGGCTCACATTTGTTCCCTCAACTGAGCCAGAAAGCACCCAGGCACCTGTAACTGCCCACCATGAGCACAGTAGCTTAAGAGATGGTCAGGAGAGAAACGGATTCTTGGGTTAGGCCAGTACATATCAGGCAGTCTAAGCATCTCAGCTTTGCACTGCAGGTCCGTCCTTCTGCGTCTCCCAAGCCGAGTGCTTGCAGAAAGGCAGGCTGCCAGAGGGGATCAGGGTGAAGCTTGGCACACAGGGTTTACTGATAAGCAAAAGCTGCCTTCTCTTTCTTTCCTTCTCCCAGCCTTATTTGCTGTCCACTTTTCCCAGCCAGTAAACTGGCAGTCAGTGATGACGTAAGCATCTGCACTTGCACAAGGGCAGAGCTAAGCTGACCATGTGCACAGCTGCACTGGCCTCTGCCAGGAGGCTCCAGATGCAGAAGCTCATGGTCAAACCTGGGAGTACTTGAACTGAGAACCAACTTAGCTTCCCCGAAGCACGCATGGGTCTGCCAAGGGGTGACTTAGGCCACAATGCAGTCTCAGTTTCACTTGGAAGCCAAGCAGTCAGGGTGTCATTGCTGTTCTTAACCATGCATTTGAGTTGAAGAAAACCAACTGAACAAGCTGCTTAAGATAGAAATGGGGGCCAGTCACAAGTGGTCACAGATAGACCCCCTTCACCTGAGCAGGAAGTGGGGGCTGTCACAATTGGCCTACAAATAGACCACCTTTACTTGAACAGGAGAGGGAGAAGAGAGCATCTTTATTCTCTGGTTTGCAAGTTACCCCTTGCCAATGTGTCCCCCTAGTGAATGCCATTACATGCTGAGTCAGGTCACATGTGTATGGATTGCCTTCCCTGAGTTAGCTGCAATCTCAAGAGATATTTCTCCATAGGCATTTCTCCTTCCCAACCAACCACGTGCTGCAGAGAGTTGCTGGTTAGCCACGCCAAGTTCCTTGTTTGTTATGTTGACTATTAATGGTGAAGGACTTTGCTGAAAAACAGGTCAGACATGAAGAGACCTAAGCTGCTTCAAGAAATGGTCTAATGGCCATAAGTCTACTAGCCCTTCAGTAAATGCTGCTTTAAGAAGTAGGAGCAGGAGGACGTCTGTCTAGGGTGTGGAGGCCCTGGGCTGGATGCTCAGGATTAGGGGGAGATGTGGGCACTACTGCAGACTCGTTGATGCCAGGACTGAGCTCTCCTTCCTAGGTTCAGCTGAAGGTGTGCTGCTCCGAAGCCAGCTGGGAAGTGTGACCACCCTTTGTATCGGGCTTAGGGTTGGACCCTGCACATTCAAGCCCATAGCTTGGTTAAGCTTTGTCTCCAGATTGTCCTCTCTACTGCTGATGGAAATGGGAACAAAGTTAAGTGGTCTGAGAAACCTGATCGCTCCCATTTCTCAGCTCTGGGGGTCATTTACCAGTTCATTGTAGAAGAAACAATCAGGTAAGGCGAAGTTCATTTCCAGAGAAGGTGAACCCCTCTTACCATCTCGGCATGATTTCAGTGGGAATTGATTATCACTGATCCCCAACTGGGCTAGAATAAATGTAAAGTTTGACCTTTTTAAAAAGAAAAGAGAAACAAAGAACATCTCAACACATTTAAAGGAGTAGTAGACAAGCTGTAAGTGTCCTGTGGCTCTAAGAGGAGTGTCCCTGGGGTCCGTCTCTTTTTTACTAAAATCTACTTTCCAGTGTAAAGGCTGAAAGACCTTTCCTACTGATGGGACTGAGATCCTTAGGCAGATGAGGAAGTGCACAGGGCACCTGCAGGAGAGTGGCCTCTGTGTCATACTGATAATATCTGGACAAGGCCAGCTCATACCTTGATTTTGTGTGTGTGTGTGTGTGTGTGTGTGTGTGTGTGTGTGTGTGTGTGTGTGCGTGCACGCGCGCTGCTGCTGCTGCTGCTGCTGCTGCTGCTGCTGCTGCTGCTGCTGCTGCTAGGAATGTCCTTTCCTTTGAAGTGCAGTTAGAAAGTGGGTGTGAATTATAGATGGAAAGCCTTTTACACTTGTCCCTTGGCTAAATTCTTTCTGATTTGTCCTAACTTTAGAGACAGAAACTGTTTGGAACTCTGTTGACAAGTAATAAAGTCTGGCTCTTAGTAGCTTGTTTTGGAACTGAAATTGACATTGAGGCTCCTAAATCATTCTGGAAGGGAAAAAAAAAAATATTTTTTAACAATCCAAAGCTGCAAAGGCTATGTACATTCATCGAGTTCTTTTCATTGCTGGCTTCTGGTCTGAGTGGCTGAAGTTGATCTGCTTGTTTAGCAATTGTCTAGAGTGGAGAATACTGAAAATGATTAGGGCCATGGTGTGTTAATTGTCTTAGCATCTCCCTTATGAACTAAAGAGTGATACCTTCCGATCCTGAATCTGAAGCAGGCCCACCCAGATTAGTGCAGGCCTGCAGGTTTGGCTTGCAAATGTGTTCTGAGGCGTCCAGGGTGCTTTTAGGTGGAGGTGAAGCATGCAGGTACCCAGCCCTGTGACTGGACTCTGTGGTGACGATCAGTTTACAGTGGAACTTTGGTCCACACTAATCTCTGTCCCCATTTGGTTACTCTCAGCAGTTTCCAATGTACTAGAGACTCCCAATAGGGTCAGTCCTAGACTCACACACATGACCTCTGGCAATGTAGAGCCCGCTTAACCACAGTGAGCACAGTCAGTACTAGAGAGAGTCATCCCAGGAATAGAGGTGAGCTTTATTGCTTCTGGCTGTCTGGAAGCTGTAATTCATGGATGATGTCAGAATCCTTAAAGCCAAGGAGAGAAACCAAAGCAGGGAGACCGTGGCTGCCTGCTTGCAGGTGGGATGAACTGCATTTCTGCCCAGGACCCTCCAGTGCTGGCAGCCCTGTCTCAAAACAAACAAAAGGCCCAGTGCCTGTGGTCTGAAATTCCCAGAGACTGTTGACTTCCCAAATATTTGCTTCTCAACAAACTCAATTACCTGACTTAGCTTCTAAGTAGAGGGTGGGGACAGTATGTGTTACCTCCCTTCCCAAGCCTTTCCCTTGGACATTTAAGGAAAGACCCAATAGGTCAGACCTCTGGGTCTCAAGGAAACTGGTACCTTCCCAAAGCCCTAGCAAACTGACTGAGGGTGTTCAGTGAACGCCAGCATGGGGACAGGCCTGGTAACAAGTGTGAGCCAAGGGGCTTTTGCTTGTTCGCTTTTTGTTTTCTAGATCCTCCAGTGCTTACTGCTTTAATTTTTGTGATTATGTTATGGTGATGTGTAGTCAATGTACCAATATGTTCACAAGTTAAGATGATGGTAATAGTGTGTTTTGGTTTTTTAACTGTTTGGAAAAAAAGTAAATTACAAATACAAGATTAAAGTGAATTTTCTAAGTGTCTTCTCTCTTTGACCCAACATCCTAAAGGATGGTTGAGTTTTCCAGCATACAGAACAAAGAAGTATACAGTAAATGTATTCCTTCCATGAGAAAACCAGACCAGGAGCCGGTTATAGTGGCTCACACCATTAATACCAGCACCGGGGAGTCAGAGGCAAGTGGATCTCTTGAGTTCAAGGCCAGCCTGGTTTACATAGTTCCAGGCTAGCCAAGGCTATGTAGTAAGACCCTGTCTCAAAACAAAAAAAAACAAAACAAGATCCAGCCAGTTGTGCATACTGTACCTGGGAGGTTGAAGCAAGAGGTTTGTGACAAGATCCTACCTTAAAAAGACAGAAGGAAAAAAAAACCTAAAATCAGGACTGACTGTTGTAAAGAAAGAGCCCCTGGCGACAAGTCATTCTGTTCTGTGTCCTGCTGAACCAAGTGAGGTCTGAGGTGTAAGTTGCTCATCATGATGACACACCACACACTCCTTGAATTCGAGCTGTCCTCGTCCCTGCTCCATCACCTGTTCATTCATAAGCCACTTTGCTCCCCTCTTTGAGCCCCTCTTCTCCCCCAGGACCAATATACAGAAATAAGCACAGGATGAAGGCCGTCGAAGGAAAAGACTGCCTCCTGTCCCTCTCGGTGGTAACCCAAGCGGGATTTTTTTTTTTTTTTTTTTTGGTTTTTCGAGACAGGGTTTCCTCTGTGTAGCCCTGGCTGTCCTCGAACTCACTCTGTAGACCAGGCTGGCCTCGAACTCTGAAATCCGCCTGCCTCTGCCTCCGAGTGCTGGGATTAAAGGCGTGCACCACCACTGCCTGGCCGAAGCAGGATTCTTATCAGAACTGCTTGATCTTTTTGTTTAAAAAAAAAAAAAAACTATGGGCTTTTAGTGTATCTAGTCCGTCCCTTTGGCTGTGGCTGAGCTATCTTACCTGGGTAGTTACTGTGGCCCCTAAGGTAGACTTGGTCTATGGTCAATGTCACTAGCTTCCACTGGAGCTTAGAGAATGGTAGTATAAGGTCATCTGGCCTTGTTTAGGCAAAAATGCCCACAACGATGTCTGCTCCCTTAACAGGCAGCACCCCAGGGAGTTGCAGGGAGGGGCTGTCAGCAAAGATTCCTCTGTTGCTACCAACAGCTACTAGATAATTGCCTGAGCAGTCTGGCTCCTGATCCCAGGACAAAGTCTGAGGCCTTGAGCCCTCAAGCCCAGTATTAGACCCTGTCCCCAGGTGGAGGTACAGGGCCTGTTCCAGGCGACGACGGCAGCCCTTCCTAAGGCTAGGCTGTGGTCTCTCTTCCCTTTAAACCTAAGTCTGGGCAGCCATCACCAATGACTAAGAAGAGACTTTGCTTCTTCCTGATTGGCTCTTGCCAATTAAGAGCATTTTATTAGGCTGCTAATTAAAGGCACTTCGTTAGCAGCAGGAGAGGCCGGGTGGGTGCCTGGTGAGATGGAGCTGAAGCCAGGAGAAATTGTTTTCCTCCCCCATGGAAGCAGAGCCTCTTGGAACCGTCAGTCCCCCAGCCTTTCCTGCTGCGCCTACCACGCCCCTTGCTTTCAATTAGTAGCTCTGAGGGGAGTGAGGTCGTTACCAAGCCCAGGTCCGAGCTCTCACTGATACCTCAGGCCACAGGAGGCCTTGAGGAGCTGCTCAGGTCCCCAAGCACCTCCTCCAAGGAAAGAGGACAAGCAGCCCAAAGGAAAGTGGCTCTTTACTCTCCATGCCTCTAGCAAATGTCATATGGTCCCCATGGCTGAGGCTGCCCACAGCAGTCACCTAGTAGATGACAAGTAACTTCCCTCACCAAGAGACCCATGTTGCATAAGGCACGACTTCTCTATCAGGAAGAAACAACTTCCCCCCACCCCCCATCATTTCCCAAGAGTAGAGCCCCCATAGGCTCTGAGTGACTCCAGGAGGAGGAGCTGGTGGCTTTGGGAAGTCCATGGGGTTCTTATTTCAAGTGATGGGAATAGAACTCTGGGCTTTGCACCTGCCAGGGGGTGCTGTAGCACTGAGCCACTTGCATGACCCGCCTCCTCACTCAGGTAGCCCTGAGCTCACTGTGTACTTGAGGCATATCCCCCTGCTTGGCCCAGCTAAACTTCATCCAGGCAAGCCTTTGCTTCTCTGCCAGAGAGGGGGGCTTGGCTGTGACCTAGCACATGGGGGCTGGCACACAGGGTCATCAAGGACACCCCTCTCCAGAGCTCCCCTTACCCCTTCAGTTAACTGCAGAATTAGCGCCAGCCTGGGCTGAAAGGGCAGATTTATGGCTGGGCCCACCTCCTTCCATTTAACCAGAGGCCAGCCCAGGCTCCAGACACTAAATTAGATTTTTGACAATTAGAGAGACTAATGGGCACACAACCATCCCCAGAGCCAGATATCTAGCAAGGCCATCCTATAATATCCACCACTGGTTAGTCACCCTCCCCCACTGTCCCTCTGGTCTCCCATGGGTGGCATCTCTCCCTCCAAGCTCTGTCTGCACTCTGGAGGTGGTTACCAGCTTCCCTCTCTCTTCGAGCCCCTGGCCCAATGCTGGTTGGCTCTGGTCCTTTGCTCTCTGATCTCATGGCCTCCTTGTCCTTCCGTTTCCTTCTTGCCTTCAGGTCGCCTTCCTCCATCCTCACTGTACCCAGGCCCATCCATCTGCAATCTGTGGAACTACCTACAGCAGACTACAAGCCCCTTGAGGGCAGGGCCTGTGCCCTGACTGCATCCTAAATTTAGTCCAGCACTCCACAGTGTTTGCTAAGTATCACCTGAGCTCCTGTGTCCTTCCCTTGAGTCCCTGGATCTCCATGAGGTCCATGGTCTTACCCTTGGAACCTTGGACAAGCCCCATCCCTGTGGCCCCTGCTCTGGTTTGGGCTGGCTCCCCTACCCTGCTGGGTCCTCAGCTCTGGCCAGCCTTAAGCTGGATGGTAATGAGACTGCAGTAAGTGGCGCTGGGGGGAGCTGCTCACACTCACTCAGGCAGACTCATAGCTCTGTCAGGCTGATTGGTCCTGAGTGGAGGCACAAACGGCCCCCCATGGACACGCTGAGATTGGTTATAAAATTACAAGCATTTGTCCTGCTGTCAGTGACTCCCCTCCCTCCCCTCTGCCTGCCTGCCAGTTCCTGGCTCCCCACCCATCCTCTCTCCCTTGAGGCCAGTCCCCACACCCTAAAGAACTGGCCAGGGGCCACCACAGCGTATAGGACGACAGTTGGAGGCCACCAACTCTCCATCAGTATGGATACAGCTCCAGCTGGACTCAGGTGACCTGATCCTGTGCTCAGGGTTCCTAGTCTCTGAGTGTAAGTGGGACCCCAGACTAATAGGTCTTAGAACCCTCAAAAGAAACAAGGTCTCAGTACACCTCCATGTGACAACCAGTGTCCTAGGCAGAAAGGAGGAGTAACAGGTAGCAAGGGTGTGCTCTGCCGAAGGAGGAAGCAGCAGAAGCAGGCTGCTCAGAGTACTCCATCTCTCCTCCTCTCGGGTGGCCAGTCACCTACCTCAGATAATGAAAAGTCAGCCTTCAGGAGACTCCCAACCCCTACCACACCCTGCTGTGGTCTCAGAAGTCTGGGCCAGAGCAAAGGCCAACAGGGCCCAGCAGAGCCTTGCTGTGCTTTCTAGTGAGCAGACTTAGTCTCCTAGCCTGGCCCCTGCATATACCCCCTTGGGCCTTGGCAAGAGCCCAGATACCCCTAGAATGTGTGCCCAGAAATTCTAGACAGCCCTTGGGGCTTCCTGTGGCCTTTGGTATTGTGAGCAGGGGCTCACAATTGGGCTTGGTGATAATCTTACTCCCCTCTTCTGATGACAAGGTCCCTTGTCCCTGGAACTCTGGCCTCAAGATTTACTGACCAATCTTGATACTCCAATCCAGACCTTGGTCCTTGGCTGTACCCCCAGTGCCAACCTCAGTCCCTATCTGGGCATCCAGGAGCTCTAGTCAGCTTGGCTCCCCAGCTCCAAGGGGGAGCTTATGGGAGCAGCTTCTGGGTGCTGGGCACGAGGTGCTTTCTCTGCCACTCATCCATTCCCATCCCAGGATGCACTTGCTGTAATTACATCTTTAAGTAGGGCGGTGATGGTTCATTGTCCACCAATGATAGTGGAGCAGGGCCTCCTGTAGCCATCATCCCTGTCCAGGCCCACTCTTCTCCTATCTCAGGATGAGAAGGGAACCAGAGGGTCGATTGTCTGTCCTCTGATTCCAGCCCCGGAGTCTGCTCAAGGTCTGATGTTCTCCTGGATCCCTACAAGTTCCCAAGGGCTAAGGAGACCTGATAGCTCCACCTAGGGCTCCTATAAAACGGCTGCAGGTCTCCTGCTGGCCACCAGATGTCTCCTTGGTCCAATTGGTCAGGCATTGCCTTCTTCAGCCTGATGTCTCCACCCCAACACAGGCGCTACACCACCCTCCCCAGACACAGCACATTTAGCATCAAGATTCCCAGCTTGTTGGCTGGAACTCAGTGATTCATGGCCCTCTGCCTAAGGCAGGTCCTCCACTGCCCCTTCTCTCTCTCTCTCTCTCTCTCTCTCTCTCTCTCTCTCTCTCTCTCTCACACACACACACACACACACACACACACACACACACTGTCCAGTCTAACCATTTAAAAAAAAAATTACCCAGAGGTCTATAATGATGGTGCATGCCTCTAATCCCAGCACTTAGGAGACAGAGGCAAGTGGATCTTTGAGTTTGGGCCAGCCACAAAAACAAAAATATGATGATGATGATGATGATGATGATGATGCACCTAGGATTGTGCCTATGGCTGAGAAAGATGTGGGTTAAGGCTCTGTGAGGAACCCCTCCCAACACAACCAGGTTAATGGGCACCAGAAACTGGGAGATGGACTCCCCTTACTGCAGGAATGACTGCCAATTCGAGGTACCGTGAGGAATGGGGAGGCCTGGGACACAATGCATGGAGGCTGTAGAAGGACTCCAGAGGACTGGCTAGCCTCTGTCAGAAACCTGTCCACAGCTCTGCCCTGTGTGTGCAGGTCAGGCTGGAGCTAGGACAGACCACGGGGAGAAATCAGGGCTGCCTGGCCTGATACCAAAGATGGGGCCTAAGCAGAAGGCAAGAGAACTGGCGATGGAGATATGTCTGCTGATGCACAGAGATGGTCACACCTCTACCACCCATTCCAGTCTAAGTTCTAGATTCTTCTACCTTCCCTCTCCTGCCAGGGGTGGGGCCTCCAGAACCTCCCTTCTCCAGTGACCCTCTGTTCCCCTAAGGACCCCCCTCAGGGTGAAGAGGGGGCCAGGCTTGAGGGAAGAGCTACCTAGCGGTAAGTATGCGCAACATTATATATGTATATTGGAGAGTAAATAACCCCAAAAAGTGCCTTGTAAATAGACTCCGAGTTTATCCTTTATTAATGAGGCACCGAGTGCCCTGCTGTTTTAGAGCAGCGAGACTTTCATAATATCAAAACCTAAATTATACTTGCGGCTCTCATCCCAGGGACAAGGATGCGCTGAGCTGTGGGGGCTTCCAGAGTGAGTAAGCAGGAATCCCCCCCTTCCCCTGGGACTGGCTGGTATATTCTGGCTAGAGAGAGGACAGGGGTACATGTGTACACATGTGCACATACACGCGCGCGCACGCGCACACACACACACACACACACACACGTGCGCACACACACCAGGCTCCAGAGAACTCCACTGTCAGACCTCAGAGTGCAAAGAGTAGACTGTATGGCCCCACTGACCCTTGTACCCGGGGTTGGACCTTGTAGGTCACTTCCAGGTCTGGTGCTTGAGGGATAGGATTGCACCAGGACACACTTTGGGACTACAGTACTCCTCATCACTCAGGTAGGGCTTAGCAGCATGGTGACATGCTGTCCTCACAAGCAGGTTTCCTGTGGTCATGGGTCAGAAGTGCTGGCCCAAGGGTGCATGCAGTGTTTATAAGAACGACACAGTAGATAACAAAGACAGCTAGGTTCTTTATAGCTGTGGTTCTCAACTGTGGGTCGCAACCCCTTTGGGTTCATACAACTTTTTGATAGGGGTTGGTATATCAGAGATCCTGCATAGCAGATGTTTACATTATGGCTCATAACCGTAGCAAAATTACAGCTAGGAAGTAGCTACGAAAATGATTTTATGGTTGGGGTCACCACACCATGAGGAACTGTATTAAAGGATCACAGAGTTAGGAAGATCTAGAACCACTGTGCTATGAGCAAGTCACCAGTAGCTTCTACACGGTCCTCAGAGCTCCAGTGCCTCCTGGCTTTTCGGGTCAAGATCAAGCCAGTGAGTGACGTCAGCCACTCGCAACATGCTTCTGGCACCCATCCTGAGTACTGAGGGGCAAGGAACCTGAGTTCTCTGGGTCACCCTATTCCCAAGGCCCCTGAGGTGTATCTCTCCTATACCACGGCAGGCCAGTAAGGCCAAGGTGGGCAGTGGGCAAGTGGGCAGGCGGGTGCTGTGTGGCAGGGTTTACAAGCTGGCTGGCTGGGCTTCTGGTGCTCTGGTGGGCGTCATGTCGAATCTGTCCCATTATATGGACAGTTGAGTTTAATAGTCATTGTGTGATCACTCCAAGCCTAGCAAACATGGCGGGGCAACACCCCCTCCACGCGAGCCTCCCGCTCCCCAGCCACACGGCCCATCCGTACAGTAAATTAAAAATATGAATCACTTCTCCCCACTGCCTCCCCAAACGCTCATCTTGTCAGCCTCTATGTTGCCTTCATTTGTATTACCTTAATTTAATGTTAATTATGGTCTTCATTTACAAGGAACAAGCCAGCCCCGCTCTGCCAAGGGACCTTCCCCCTCCCCCTCTGCCCAGGAGGGAGAGGCCTGGGGAGAAAGGGAATTTGGGGGGGCTACAGAAGAAATAAAGAGGGGAGTCAGAGAGAGGATATGAGATGAGGTCTGGGCCATCAGGGCCGGGTGGCCTTTCTGGGAGGGACTTGGGGGACACCCACCTCCTCATATGACCTGTCCTCAATCATTTATCCATTCTATAGCTACTTACTGAACACCTAATATGTGCCAGGCAACCAGAGACCAGCGAGATGGGGGAGGTGTCTGCCTAATAAGGGCTAATGGGGATCCCCTCTGCCACCCTGAGGCGAAGGAACTAGAAAGCAGCATCAGGAAGACAGCCATAGCCCTTCCTGGAGTGGGATGGCACCTGGCCCACCCAGAGGGCACAGAACACACCAGCTTCTCTTTCCCTCCAAGCTCCTCCCCTGGCTACCAGTAGCATCCTTTCACCAGTCAGCCTTGTACCTCTTCCAAGAGGGAAGTTCTTTTGGCAGTCTTTACTGAGTCTCTCTTGATACAGATCAGTCTAGGCTAAAAGCCTGAGTGAAGCCAGGAGTGGAAAGGTGACTCTCAGGCTGTTGCTGGGAGGGTGGAGGAAGGAATCCATTGTCCTGGCAACCACTACCAGGCTGTCCTGTCCGGTGGCCTCCCCCCAAGTCTGAGGGGGAGGCTGAATGTGACACTTTGGTAACTGCTGGCAGCCACCTGCAGGTCAGTAGAGCCTGTAGGGGTGTCATGCAAGTGCACAAAGGGAGTTGGCAGAAGCCACCTGCGTGCCCGTCCCCCCCCCCCCCAAGGCTGCAGAAGAAGATCTGCAGCTGGGAACATCTGCCTGACAAGGCCCTTCTGCACAGGCTGTTACATAGCCATCTCTAAGGAGTTCTGGCCCAAATACATACAGATAGATACATGTGCCCCCTACAGGGCTCATTGCCCCCCCCAAGTTTCATGTGTTAATGTGTATATGCACGAACGCGTGTCCAGCAGGCCCATGTGCGTGAGCCCCCCTCCCGCTGTCAGCGGTGCTGATGACATTGGCAGAGGAAAGTGATGACAAATGCCCGTTATCAGCGAACGAGGCCGATGACAAATGGGCGGGCGCCCGAGCAGCCCCATTACGCTGTAATAACAGAAGATGGATGGCCTGGCGCCCCCCCCGCCCCACCCCCACCACCCGCGCCGGTAACGGGAGCCGATCCGGCTCCGCCCGCCGGGGAGGGAGCCGCGCTGCGGCCGCCCGCTGCCAATCCCGGCCGGCGGAGACGCCCGAGCCGGGAGCGGGGAGACCACGCGGCCGCCCGCGGCGGAGGAACAAAGCAGCGCACTCAGCGGGCGCAGGGGGCGCACGGGGCGTCCCGCCTGCCAGGACACGCAGCTGTGCACACACATGGCCTGCACACGCGCCAGCCGCCTGTGTCCTTGCACGGTGCACCTGCGGCTCTTGTCCAGGCACAACCCCAACCTCGCAGGGCCAGGCACACACGCGTCCTTTAGTGCCTTGTATAGGCTTACATCTGCCACATGGATCTGGGTACATAGCTACCAGCATAAATTCATGCTTAGAGCCACATGTACCCAAGCCCCTCAGATTCATGGACATTTTTGCAGAGACGGTTTACAAGCTAGGAGTGGTGATACACACCTGTATTACTAGCACTAGAGAAACTGAAGCAGAAGGATGGAGAGAGCCAGGCAGCCTACACTTTAGCCAGACCCAGTGGAAATGAACAAACAAAACAGGAAAGAATCTGGGGTGTAATTTAGTTGGTCCAGTGCCACTTACCTAGCATGCATGAAGCCCTGCGTTTAAACTCCAGAACTGCATAAACCAGAGTGAGTGCTGGCACCTGTCTGTAATCCCTACACTTGGGAAGTAAAGGAGGGAGGTCAGAGATTCAAGGTCACCCTCAGCTGCTTATCAAGTCCAAAGTCAGCCAAAGATACAGAAGAAGACCCTTATCTTAAAGGGGGAAGGGGGGAGAACACACTTATATTGCAGTGTGCATGTGTTCCCTGTATGACTGCACACACACAGTACCTACATCTGAATGCATACAGCAGAGATGTATGTACCTGTACACAGGCATGGCACGCTGCTTGGTATACAGAAGTCCAAACATGAACACATAGGCAGATGATGTCCGCAGCCGCATCAACAAATATTAACTGAGCCCCCGCCATGCAGGTGTCAGCTGGCACTGGAGGAACCCTGATGATGAATAGGGCACCATCCCATCATCTAAAACGCTAGGCTTGCTGGAGGGGCCAGACAAATGGCTATGAGTGAATGTGGAAGTGATTTGTGCTTTGACCCGGTGCATCGTTTATTATGTGGAAAATCAAGAGCCTTCCTGGAGGAGACAGCCAAAGGAGGGGATTTTCTAGAGGAATTGAGTTCTGAGCAAAAGATATAGAAACAGGGGCATGTAAGGAGAAGCAGGGGCTTGGAGTCCAGGTGAGTGGCATCAGCAACATTTCCCAAGCTCTGGAACTGGAGGCAGGAGACTTTCAGGGGACAGGCTCAAAAGGACTGAGAGTACAGCATCAAGTCACTGGATGGGGACAGCAGGCAGGGGCTCACTTCCCATGGGGCTTTGCATTCCCAAGAATGTCGGGCTTGCTACATCAGTTCTACTGTCTCCATCTTGAAACTCCTAATAGCTTTTAAACAAGCAACCTTATGTTTTTATGGACCTTGAAAATTAGGCAGCTAGACCTGGAGCTGGGACCCCTTAGATTTTCAGGATGAGGTGACAAGGAGGTTTGGAGAACAGTAAGTAGTGTCTGTGACTTAGAAAAGAGGAAGGGCTGGAGATGGACTAAGGGAGAAATGTAGGACCGCTGCCTCATGTGTCTCTGCCTTTGCTACTCTGAAGGAGTCCACTCCCTGTACATAGCTGTCCTACATTCTCCTCAGTGTGGTTCCGGCTCCCCCAGCACGTGGCATCCACGTTGGTCTTGATCCACTGAATGAATCTGTAAGTGCATTGATAGATGTTCACACAGGAATCCACCTGTGTCACATTGACTGTCTGGTGTCATGAGGCCACTCCCACGGCCCTGTACTTCCGAGGTAGTTCTGTCAGATGGGTTTAATCTAGATGCAGAATGTTCTTGTCTCTGTGGTCATCGTTCGGTATCTTCTTTGGAGTCAGAGCTGACAGTGGTTAAGAGGAAGCCAGCAGGGGCAGGACCAGGACCCTGGGGTGGAAGAGAGGGGAGATTTAAAGCATTGGATCAGACTGCAGGTCTCAGAATCTCCCTCTGCTGCCTGCTCAGTGAGGGCTCTCCAAGCTTCAGTTTCCCCACACAGAATGAGGCAGGAGGTAGAAAAGCCCACACTAGCACCTAGGTTCTGCCCGTGGCTGCTGTCTAATAGGCAGGAACTCAAGGCAAGCATCTGAATTGTTTATGTCCACCCAGGGCTCTAAAATAAACTGGGAACCGGAGTATCTCAAACACGGCCCGGCCCGGCGAAGATGTTGGCAGTTTCAAGAAAAGGAGACACTGGTCCATTCCCCAGAAGTCCCGAGATAATACAGGCAGGAGTTCAGATGCCCAGCCACCCCAATTCTCAAGCAAACAGAGCAAATGAAGTGTCTGGAAACCAGAAGCAAACACTCCGACATCCTGGTGAGGGAAGGAGAGAGTGGACATAGAGAAAAGGCTGAAGAAAAGAGACGGGGAGAAGCCGGACCAGCTGCCTACCGCAGAGCCTTTCTCTTACTCCTCCCCAAGACTCCTTCCCTCATACCTGGCAGCAATTCCAAATGCCACCTTTGCTTTCCCAGGAACTGACTTCCTCCTAGGACCCACACAAGTGGCCCTCACCTTCCTATGACCCTCTTGGAGTCTCTACAGTATGTTCAGGATCCACACCCGCCCCCATTTCAGCAGGCTTAACCACCAGACCTATCAAGGTCTTGGCCTTAGGGAGCCTCCCACCCTTGCAAGGAGACTTCAGCAATGGACACCAAGCCGAGGATGGGAAGGGGGCGGAAGGGAGGGGGCGGAAGGGATGGGCCTCGGCCCACCTCTCACTTCACTTTTTCTGTAGCGTTATTGACCCGTCATTAGTTATCCGTCCAAGGTCGCCAGGCCTGGCCCAGCCATAAATCACCGCCGCTGGGGGTGGGGGTGGGGACCAGAGGAGCGAAGGAGTCAGTGCTGAGCGCAGCCCTGAAGGGTCTCGGCAGACACCCGTCAGGCTCATAGGCACCGGCCCCAGCCCTTATGACCGTCCTTCTCAGCTCTTCCCCGGGCTGCTCCACGTGCCTGTTCCTAGGCCACTCTCTCCAGTCTTCGACCATCTCTTTCACCGAAGAACTGTGTCTAGACAGGCTGCGCCAAGAAAAGAGTGACCAGATTATCCTCAGTCATCTCCCTCATAGCTCTTCCAGGTTATAGCTCCCATCAACAAGAACAGAAATCCTGACAGGGAAACTGAGGCACAAAGTCCTGGCCCGATTCTCATCTCTGTCGCCTCAGTCCCTCCTTAGTCCAGACGGATGCTGCATGGGTCTCTCCGCCCTCGGAAGGGAGTGGATCCGCGTCTGCACCGGCGCCTCCTCTCGAGGAGCAGGACCCTTTCCCCAGTGCCGGGGTCCTAGAAGAGCATGGCTGGCCCTCCTCTCAAGAGCTCGCCCTGCTTAGCTGCGGACCTCTTCGCCGGTCCTCGCGCGCCCTCTGCCGGCGCCTCTTGGGAATCGCGCTCACCGTCCCCGCCCTGGGTACTCCGTCCGGTAGAACAGAGGACAGCAGGGAGCTCTGCATGCCCCTGCTTTTGGAACACTCCTCGCACCAAGATTCCAGAAAATTCCTTTGTCTGTCCAAGACTGGAGTGAGGGAGGACAAGAAGGCTGAACTTGAGGTAGGCCAGGCTCGGAACATATGGGTTAGTCATCCATCACCTGCCACCTCCTCAGAAATCTTGGCAGGCAGGTAGGTCTTTTTGGGTAAGGAGGGACAGAGGGATCCTGAGACACCAGAGCCTTGATTCTCCGAAGCAGTGGAGTGGGGCTGCAGTCTTTAGCCTGTGGGTGGGAAACTGGGGTGTTCCTTATAGAGAGGAGGAGCAGTACCAGGGTTCAAGGTTCTCTTTCTGGAGCCGCCTTCTGAGAGTCCCCATTAGGCAACTTGGGAGGGCACAGCCCAGAGCTGATTCCTTCCCAGTTTAGTGTTTGACTGACTAGCAGGGAGGGTGAGCGGACCAAATTCAGATTTCCTGATGAAATAGAACTAAGCGTCTTCCAACCAATGTGAAGACAAGGTCAAAGGGATGAAACAGAATCCATCAGAGGCCGCGAGGAGCTGAGAGTTAGAGGAAGAAGTGTCTCCGGGCAGGACTCCGAGGGCCCTGTCTAGGTGGAGCAGGCATATATTGGAACTGGGAGGGAGGGACTGGTGTTTGCCAGTATGTGTGCTCAACTTTGGCAGGCCTCAGGGGTTGGCACTTCCTTCACCCCAGTTCCTTCATGATGGTGTACACAACTGGGCATTCTCTCTCAGAACAGGAAACTAATGAATCAGACCTCAGGTTTGAGCCAGGTTTGTGGGGTATCCTGTAAGACCCCACACTCGGGAGGCTGAGTTGAATTCTGAGTTCACAGACAGCTGGGGCTACCATAGTGAAACCCTGTCTCAAAGCCAAACTGAACCCTGGTTTCAGGACAGTCAGCGTGCAACTCTCTCTGCAGATCTGAGAGAAGAGATGAAAGGAGGTAAGGCAGAAGGCTCAATTAGATCTGTACAGAGCAGAACGAGGAAATCAGCTGGGCGGAGTCACGGAGACCTGAGTGATGTCTGTCTCTGACACATGTTGCATGGCTTGGGACAAGAAAAAGAACCTCTCTGGCACTTGTTGTTGTTTTTTTTTTTTTCTTAAGATTTATTTTTTAATTTCTATGTATGTGTGCATGTCTGTGTACGGGTATACACACATGAGTGCAGATACCTGCAGAAGCAGAGGCTTTGGATCCCAGGGAACCAGAGTTCCAGGCAATTGTGTGCTGCCTGGTGTGGGCACTGGGAATTGAACTCAGGTACACGTGCTCTTGACCCCTGAACCGTCTTTCTAGCCCAGGACTGGGGCTTTCCTTCTGTAAAATGGAAGATACGAATCGAGCTGGAGACCGTGTATCCGCATGTGGGGCTGAGCTAGGTAGGGCTTGGTAAAACTACTCAAAGGAACCAGGTGTGTGGTGCTGGTAACTCGGCCTTTCCCCGAGTCTTCTTTTATAACGTGCACAGTATTAACTGGTCTTTCCAGCTTTCTAACAAGTCCCATGGAACTCACAACTCTCTTTTTTTGGTATCCAGGTCCCGTGAATAGATTTTTGAAATGCCATGTTGGAGAGGAGAGACACACTTTGGTAGAAAGGGCGCCACACAATCAGACCGCTCTGCTGCTCATGCCCGTGTGCTGGAAGTTTCTGCAGTTTCTAGGCTAGTACTCAGAATGACTCAATCCAGGATCCAGGCGTCACAAAGGCACAGGTCACACACTGAAATGCTTGCAAGGATTTGATCCCATGAAAAGCAACAGAGCATACAGAAGATTCTGGAAACTGGGAGCAATTATTTCCCTGGGAAATCTGGAGTGGATTTCCTCCACAGAGTCCACACCTCCCCCACCTTCACCACTGCAGGGGCTTCCTAAGACCCTCCCCCTTAGGCTTTGTGCATCTCCTAACTGCTGTGCAGTACACGTTCACACTTAGCTCTTTCCAACAGCCATGGGTACAGGGCAGAAACTCAGGTCAGGTCAGCTGAGCTCGCTACCTAGGGTCCCACAGGCTGAATTGAGAGCACCGTAGCCTGGGATCCCAGTAGGGCTTTAAAGAAAAAGTCCTTGCATGCTCATGTTTGTGGGACTGTTTCTTGCTGAGCATCAGCAGACACTGTTCTTTGAGGCCCCCAGAGGTCCTGCTCATGCTTCAGATCTCTCGTCCACCGCCCTTCCACCTGCCACCAACCAGAGACAGCTCTACTTTTAAAGTGATTGTGTGGTTAGAGAATGTTCCCTTTGCCACGCAGTAAAACATAACCCCAGGGGCTAGAGAGATGGCTCAGCAGTTAAGAGCACTGGTTATTCTTCCAAGGGATCCAGGTTCAATTCCCAACACCCACATGACAGCTCACAAATGCCCATAAAAATAAAGCCATTTAAAAAAAAAACATAACTGCAGAGCTCACACCCTAGAGCAAACTGTTCTACCCACTCTCAAAAATCCAGATCCCTAGGGATCATGGCCACCATTCCAAGCCTCTCAGGTATACACATCCTTCTATTTCTAGTCCCAGACCTCCCGATCTATGTGGAGCACTGGACCAGTCAGTGTCTGATCTTCAGTTTCCTCCCTTGTAAACGAGGCTGGATGAAACTGTCAGACCTCATGTCTTACAGAACAGGATTTGAGCAGCTGGGGGTATTGTGAACCTCCAAGGGAGGTCAGGATGGGGTACCTCCCAGCAACACCGGCCTCGGCACAGCAGCCCTAACTGAAGCTGGGCAGGAGCTGCGACAGCCATATAGCACAGCCCAGCACAGCCCAGCACAGCCCAGCACAGCCCAGCACAGCCCAGCACAGCCCAGCCCAGCACAGCCCAGCCCAGCACAGCCCAGCACAGCCCAGCCCAGCACAGCACAGCACAGCACAGCACAGCACAGCCAAGGTGCCAGTGTGCTGGTTCCAGCCACTCTGCTAGTTGTACTAAGAAAGACTGGTCAGAGACCCATGGTACCCACGGGAACCCTGAGACCACCATGGGTCCATCCTGGCTCATCTCTAGCCGAGGGAGTAGAATGGGACAAGGATCAGTGGGTGAGCAATTCTGTGTTTCAGCCTCACCTCTCAGCTCCCTCCAGGTTCTAGTCCCACCTCCTCAGCTTACCCTGTCTGCCCGTATGGCTCTGCCTCCAGGTCTCTAGCAGCCTTCCTGTCCCTGGCTGGGCACTTGTCATTAATGTCAGCTTCCTGAGGCCTGTGAGTTCCTATCTATCTTGGGAGCCCCCCCCCCTTTCCCAAAGGAACACCACCCCATCTTTCTCCCAGGCTCCCTCCTGCTCTCCCCAAGGGCCAATTTCAGTGGAGTACACAAGCTCCACTTTGGGGGTCATCTCCCACCAAGGCAGAGGGGCTGGAAGGAGACCCTCCCAACTCCATCCAAGCGCGGGAGCCGGGTAAAAGGTGGGGAATGAATATTAATTTATCATGATTAGGCAAATCCGGCAGGGAGAGCCGATTCAGGCGGAGGAGGCTAAAAAGATGAATTTCAGCAATAAAATTAAATAAGGACGGACGGGCGGCCCCTCCTCCCTCCCGCTTTGCTGATCTCTCTCTTTCTTACAATTTATGAGGCCAATTATGAAGATGGGGTTGGAAGTTCCTGGAACTTCACTAAATGCAAACGGCGGTCCCTGCTGTTCCCATCAAATTAATTAACCGAGCGCTATTGATGGCCGCTCAAGGCTGACGCAAGCGGTCCGCCCTGCGGCCTCCTCCATGGACACATGGACCCAGAGCTCTGAGTCCAGCCAGGACTCTCCTACCTTCCTGTCCCTGACCAGCACCACCAGGGTTCCCTTCCAGTCCATGCACCTGCCTGGGCCCTTGGTGACATGGGGCCTGTACCCAGAGGCTAGCTAGAGACACTGGTACTTATACCACAGGGCCCAGAAATATGGGGTAGGCACACAAACAAGAGACCACATGGTCAGCCAAACACTGGCACATACTCAGGGAACCTGCACTTATACAGTGATGGCTGGGCTGAGGTTCCTGGAGCAGGCACTGTCTGAGGCTACAGGCTTACTCAGTCAGGGCCAGGCCTGATCTAGCAGGTCAAACACAGAGACTCCACAATCACTGGAGAAAGGATAGTTTATCAATTCAGTTCATCTTCTGGTGGCTTTCTCAGGGTCCTCACAGCAGCCCATCATCCCCTGGGGCATCTCGTTGTCTTGGGGCCCAAGGCCTTTTTCAGGGAGGCTCTTCCATGGGGAATGAAGCTGAGATCGAAAGATGAGGCAGACGAGACCTGGTCCAAAATCTCAGGCTACTTTTGTCTTGGGGCCTTAGCTAGAAGCGCTCCCTAGTTCCAGAGCTTGGAAGCAGGGAAGCCCAGTGACTCGGTGATTCTGGGAAACTGGCTGGCTGGTTCTGACTGGAGGGCAGAGTGGACACAGGACCACACTGGAGCCAACTCTAGGCTTAGGCAGCTGCTTTCTGTTTGCAGCCTGGAACCACAGCTGGAGCTTCTTCCCAGCTCCATCCTGGAAAACAGGAATATGTCCCACCCCTGCCTTGAAGAGGGGAAGTGAGGCCACAGTCAAGTCGTTCCCCATGATGCTGGCAAGAGGGGTTCCATTCCTACCAAAGGGGCAGAAATCCCACGATTTTGAAGAAGCTGGGCACCTGGGACCTGGCATGTCCCCTCCAAGTGTGAGCTGTGGATGCCTGGCATATGACTGTATCTGCTCTGTTCTAGCAGCCCAGTACAAGTTTGGTTCATAGTAACTTTATGGCCATGACCCACATTGTCACCCCAGGCCCTGGGTAAACACAAGGATACTGTCTAGCAGGGCTGGGTCAGAGCCATCCTAAGAGCACTTGTGTCCTAGGTACAAAGTGTCAAAGAGCAGTTGAAGAGAGGCCCACAGCAGCCCAAGAGGGCTGGGGTCTCCCTTTCCCACAGTGGCAAGTCATAGGTCTCCTGACTTGTGGCAGGGCCCACTCACCCACACAGAGTGAGAGACCAAGACACAGACAGTACTGGTATTCCACAGTTGTAGGAGAAACTGTAGACTTGGAGGCTTAAAAGAACCAGAAGTTAAAGTGGGCAGTGGTGGCACACACCTTTGATTCCAGCACTCAGGAGGCAGAGTTCTAGGACAACCAAGAACTATACAGAGAAACCCTGTCTCAAAAAACCAAAAATAAGAAAAAAAGAAAAGAAAAGAAAGAAAGAAAAAGAAAAACAAACAAACAAAGACAACAACAAAACCCAAACAAACAAAGGAGCCACTCTGTATGCAGAAAAGGAAGTCCTTAGAAAGTCTGGCACCCCACGGAGGCTTTGGGTCCTTGGACGTGGCTACTCCTCAGTTTGGTAAGGACTGTGCAGTAGTTTCTCCAGCATGACTCACGCAGGGGAGGGCCTCCAGCTTTGGTGTCGGGGATATGGGGTCTGATCTCAAGAAGCTAGCATCCAGAACTCTTTTATTCTCTTTGAGATACCTTGAACTTCCCACATAGCCCAGGCTGACCCAGAACTTATGACTTTCCTGCTTTCTGAGTAGCTGCAATTATAGGTACATGCCACTACCCAGACAGAGGCCAGGGCTGAGATCAAGGAGGCAAAAGCCAGCCCTGGGATTCTACAGAAACACACCCTTCTGCACACACGCACACACTCCCTTCAGACTCTATACGCTAAAGTTAGAGTGTCTGAGCTTACACTTGCCTCATGCTCTACTCACAATCTCCCAGTGGGGTCCTGGGGTCTTTCCAGGAAGCCTTCTGACTCTGGGTATTGTGTTTTATAAAAATAAAGAGAGAGGGAATATGTTTGGTGGATGTGCAGTCAGGTTTGGGGGAAGGGGGTCCTCTACGGACCCATGCTGAGACATCCCTTCCCACTGAGACATGGGTATAGTATAGAATAGAGTTTATTCAGGGCATGGGGAGGCGAGTTGAGAGAGTAGAGACAGAGAAAGGCGGGGGTGCGGTGGGGAGGTGTTTAGAGGCTGGCCATGAGCACATGGAGAGAGGGGGGAAGGGGAATGGGGAGAGAGGGGGAGCAGGAGCAAGGGGACAGAACAGGGAGGAGAGAGAGAGAGAGAGAGAGAGAGAGAGAGAGAGAGAGACAGAGAGACAGAGAGAGACAGAGAGAGGGAGGAGGGGGCAAGCAGCCCCTTTTACAGTGAGTCCGGCACACCTGGCTGTCCCAGGTAACTGTGGGGCGGAGCCTAGACAGAACGCCAACACTGGCTCCATCCTTTTTTAAACCTCTTTCCAGATAGATCCCCATCTCTGCCGGCTCTCCCTGTCCTGCAATGCCCAACTCAGAAGCACGCTGTACACTGCGGACTCACTCCCATCTGGGCCACCAATCAAATGGTGGAGCCAGATCTCCCCAACCCCAGCATCCTCCCTAAAACTGGTTCATAACTGGTCCTAAAGTCTTGTGACCCCTCTTAGATGGCCATCTCCTTACCATCCTGCCCCTCCCCTCTTCCAGGTAACTCCGGCATTCCCGTTCCACAACTGGGTCACCTTTGCTCATGTCCCACAATAGTCCTGTCTTAGGGCTACAGGGAGGACTGAGAGGGGCACCTTGTGTGGGACTCTGATTCTCTCTCTTACCCTGCACCCTGGACGCCATTTGGGGTTTAGGCCTGGCTAGAAGGGCAGTTAGTGGGTTTCTGACAATAAACCCCTCCCATCTTTGTTCTTCTGGAATGGAGGACAACAGGTGGGGTTTGCGCAGTTCAGACAGCAGGCAAGTTGAAGGTCAGAAGCACTTTATTAGGCCCCACGGCCCTTAGAAGCCACCCTCACAGTCTGGGCTGGCCACCCCCAGCAGCTCCAGCTGCACAGGAAGTGAGTGGGTGAGAGAATCCACATGGCTTTCTCTACTGTAAGGGCTCTAGGAAGATGCTGAGCCCACAGCTGCTTCCCTCTCTTCCTGCAGCCTTTCCTGACCCCCACATCTACATCAGTCTTGGGGTGGAACGGGAAGCTTGGGCCTTCAGCACAGGAAACCGGCTTGAAACCAGGCACCTGCTCAGCTTGAACAGGGAAGGGGCCATGTAAAAACCTGTCACCAGGAGCAGAGGGGACAGCAGCATAATTCTGTACAGGAGAAAGCTTGCAGGCTCTCTGAATTGGACTAGCTCTTCCCTGCAGGCCCAAAGCTCCTGGCTAGGCTCACCAAGGGCAGGTGGTGACCGATAAAGCAAAGCAAAGCTAATGGTGGTAGATGGCTAGGTGAGTCAGCTCATCCAACATGGGCTCCCCTGCCCACATCCTAGGTCACCAGTCCCGTTCAGCTGGCTCTCGGTAGGGCAGGCCTAAGAGCCTGAAGACATCCTTCTCTGTGGGGGTGGGCAGCACTTGTCCAGGCGCCACCTTGACACCTTGGCTGTTCCGGACCACAGCTGCACTAAGAGCATGTTCTGACAGGCTCATGCCCTTGGTCTTGGCCAGAGCTCTCATGGACCGGTTGAAGTGGGCAGAGCCGGTGAAGTAGAGCAGGGCACAGGCAAACTCACTGTAGGGCACCACGATGATGTCCAGTCGCCGGTGGCGCTGCCCAGCCCCTGGGAGCCGGCACACACCCAGGTACTTCTGCTGCTGGCCATTCTCCTCCTGGCTCACCAGGTCATCTGTGAGGAACCCTGGCCCAATACAAGGGATGTCTAGTAGGCCAAGGAGCCAGGCCTGATTGCTTTACCCTCTCAGGTTGCCTGGGATTCTTTATTCCCAGTGTACTCTGTACTTATCTCTGTGTTGAGTTGAGATAACCCGCCCCTCTGGGCCCAATTCCTCATCTGTGGAAAGTGGACAGTATCACCAGATGAGACCCCCACCTGCAGGGATGTTGGGCACCTGTTTTATCGTCGTTGGCCCCAGGAGAGGTAGGATTCTTGTAAAGCCCTTCCCCCACAGCATGTCTCAAATTGAGGACTTGGAGGTGACAACTGGGAGGTGATTGCCCCTCTACCCTGCTCACCCAAAGACAGAGCGGATACCTTGCTGCCGAAGGCTGTCGAGGAGGGGGCTGAAGATGCCCTGGTGGGACTGGCCATCAGGGTGAGTAATGAGTACGTCCACATCGCCACAGGTCATCTTCCCCCGTCGGTAAGAGCCACAGGCCACACACAACAGCCCAGGGTTGAAGGCCTGGGCTGACATCCGGACCTGGGGAAGAGCAGGGAGGAGCGAAAGGCTGAGGGCCTCTCCCAGGACAGCACATGGCCTTTGTCCCAGCCCTATCCCCAGGATTCATACTAAGCTGAGAGGATGTACCCGGGGCACTGTAGAGGCAAGCCTGTAGAGGCCTAAGGACATTGGCCTCAGCAGAAGGCCTCTGTGTAGGAGCAGAGGAACACTCCTTAGGATCTGGCCCCAACCCACATCCAGTGGCCAGGCCTGAGAAACTCTACCAATAAACAAAGGCCATGCCCATGCAGCTCAAGCAGCTTATGAATCTGGAGCTGACAGTGTGGAGGAGCTCAGGCTGAACAGGTGGCTGGCAAAGAGCCTCTAACTGGAGCACGAAATACCACTGCTCCTATGGGAAGGGGGAGACAGGAACTGCCCACACTGTTCTAGGAGGGGTGAGGCTGGCCTGTTATCGAAGGACCTGAGAGGCTGTGGAGGCCTTTTGTATGTAGACGTATCCCGTCCCCACTGAAGGACACTGAGGTTTCAGATTCCCTGGATGCTCACAGCCAGGACACCCCAATTCCCCTGACATAGTTCTGCTAATCCCTTCAACCTCTTCTTGGACTCCCAGGAGAATGGGAAGAGATTGCTTAGATGAGCAATCCCATCAGAATCCCTACTGCTGGAGCCCACTTGTGGGCAGGCTGCAGTAGGGAAGCTGGTCTCTTCGGATGGGCTAGGAGCTGGCGGCTGACTAGGGCATTCTCTGTGCCTGGACACTGTTGCTGAGTGCAGTGTCAGCATTAGCACCGCAGCTTGGTCATGGGTCTATCCATCCAGCACTGGCCCACAGTTCATCTGTGGGAGCTGGTGGCGGCTTATTCTTCCTCACTTAGGTCGCTCAGATCCTTTTGCTAACTGGCTGATTCATCTATCCCTCACCAAGACCCTTGCCTCCACACCAGCCTGATCCTGATGCCAACTGAACAAACAACAGACATCTGGTATACCTTGTCTCTCTTGACTCAACCCTGCACATGAACGTATAGACCTAGCCCCTAGCTCTAAGCTGAACCTTTAACTTGGCCAAACCTTATTTCCTGGTCAACTAGATTTTTTTCTTTCTGTGATGCTGCGGATGGAAGCAGAGTCTTGGGCATGCTCAGCGTTGCTACCTCTGAGACATATACTCAGCCCTTGAAGCTGTGACTGCCCCATGCTAGGCTACCAGTGCCCAGTGCTCATGCTCTCTGACCCTGAGACCAGAGGGCTGCCATTGCGGTGCCCACCCCACCTGGGGTTCTCTGGGCCTACAGCTCTGGTATATGCCATCTCTGTCGACCTCCTAACTTCCACTGCCTGTGAGATTGCCCAGCTAGGGCTTCAGGAGCTCTTGGCTTGAGCTGTGCCTACCGTCTGCTCGATTTCTGCAGCCTCCTCCCTGGGCATGCGGTCTAGGAAGTCATAGTAGTGCTTCAAGCCAATGGCCTGCTGAGCAGTCAGGGAGCCCAGGCTTCGGATATCTTCTAGGTTTCTGTAGCCCTGGAAGAAAGCAGCCAGTAAAGAGGCTATAAGGACCCAGGACTAATAAACACCAGAAGACACAGGTGGCTGTCACAGCAGCTGCTATGGAAGACATACGGCAGGACCAACAAAGTCCAGCTTCTATTCAGTGGGACATGTCATGATCTGGAGATGCTGGTCCTTCATTCCTTGGTCTTAATTGGGTCTGGGCTTCACTCTTACTAACTCCCAAGATCATTCTTGGCATGGCCAAGTTTGAGAGCCACTGCTCTAGACATAGAACCCAAAGATTGGGCTCCTTAGACTGTCCCTTGCTAAAGCCAGGCAGATCAAGGCCAGCCTGATCTACATAGCAAGTTCTAGGCTAGCATACATAGTGAGATACTGTCTCAAACAAAAACAAAAACAAACAAAAACAACAGAAAATCCCTTTCTGGTATGTGAGACAGAGTAATGTCTTTATTGTTTCTGTCCACAGGTCAAGGACACTAAGTAACATGGTTGTTCTGGGGACAGGAGGGGGACCAATGTGAACTCTGGTGTCCTTGTAGTTGGATTTCACTCCCATGAGGACCCAGGGTGGGGAAACAGAGGGACCCAGGTTCCTGCAGGTGACCAGGAAGGGGTGTGGGCAGAGGTCTGTAACAGCTGTACTGAAGAGGCGGACGGGCTGGTATGACCTGATGGTACCACATCTGGGCAGTCTTCGTCCCAGCTCCCCAGATGTTGGAGAAGAGCTCCAAGACAGGCACGCTGTCACTGATGTGGTCTAGCTTCCGCAGATGCCCACTCTCCAGGATCTCCATGACCTTCTCTGCCATCCGCTTGCCAATTCCTGGGATGCTACAGGCCTCCTAGGGAGGAAGTGGCACAGAGGACGAGGAGGAAGAGGCTGGGAAGGGAGAGCCAGGAGAAGGGAATCTGGCTCCTTCAGCAGAATATTTGCCCACAAGCCAGCCCAGCAACAAGGTGGAATTTGTCCTTTGGTTCACAGAGACCAGCAATAAGAAGTAGAGAAAATGGCCAGGCATGCCTTAAATCCCAGAACTAGAGGCAGAGGCATAAGCATAGGCAGCAATCTGTGAGTTCCAGACCAGTCAGGGCTATGTAGAGACTCTGTCTCCAAAAGAAAAAATAAAACAAAACAATAACCACAAAAAGGGGTAGAGAAAATGACAGTGTACATCATCACCTCCACTGACACCAACTATGCACCAACACTGCCTGGGGGGGCTCACTGCACCACACTGCCTGACTGGGGACTCACTGCATCACACTGCCTGGGAGAGGACTCATTGTACCACACTGCCTGGGGGGGGTTCACTGTACCACACTGCCTGGGAGGGGGCTCAGTGCACCACACTGCCTGACTGGGGACTCACTGCACCACACTGCCTGGGAGGGGGCTCACTGCACCACACTGCCTGGGGGGCCTCACTGAACTCCACTGCTTGACTACGGGGGGGGGGTCACTGAACCACACTGCCTGGGGGAGGGGCTCACTTTACTGCAGTGTCTGACTGGGGGCTCACTGCACCGTAATGCCTGGGGGCTTACTATACGTCATTCTGTGCTACTGGGACCATCTTCCAACCTTACCAAACCACTGTGAATGGCCTACAGTTGTTAATTCCTTTCAAGTGACTGGAAACCTGACAGAGTAACTTGTCTCCAGACCACAATCAATGGGCTCCAGAACCTGACACATGAACCATCATGCTGGCTTTAAACTTATGCTATAAAAATACTCAGATGTAGAGGAAACAGTGTAATAAACCCCTAAACCCATAAGCACTCATTTTCTAACGATTGTGCTGGTCTGTTCCCCCCCACCCCCCATCAGTCTGTCTCTGTGTGTAAATCCCAGCCTTTATAAAATCTTAACCACTAAATTTGATGCCCATTGGTGACTACAGTTAACCACTAGTTAATGACTAGTGCTGTCATTAACCACTACTGAGTAAAGAAGAAACCAATTCCTCAACCCCAAGTACCTGGTAGGAGCTGACAGGCTTGTGGAAGCTCTTGAGGGCATTGATGGCCTTGGCATAGCCCAGGGCCCTCCACTTGTCTCCCTGGACACTGTAGGCTTTAGC
Organism: Rhynchomys soricoides; assembly: GCA_019843965.1. Classification (NCBI taxonomy): domain Eukaryota; kingdom Metazoa; phylum Chordata; class Mammalia; order Rodentia; family Muridae; genus Rhynchomys; species Rhynchomys soricoides. Next base: position 303,136 of record JADRCH010000248.1, on the reverse strand, counting down.
CAGCACTTCGAGCTTCTCTGTGATGTGCAGGTTGTAGTTGGTTGCCTTCTGGCTCGAGGGCTGTGCACAGACCCACTTACCCAGAGCTTCTGGGGCTGGGTCAGGCCCACCATCTTCCCCAGGGGGAGTGGGGTAGTGCCCACTGACCAAGGCTTGTAGATCTGCTGAGCTAACCTGGGGCCCCTCCCCATCGATGGCTTCATCCTCTGAGCTAAGCTGCAAATAGAAGAAGGTGATAAATCTGTGCCCTCCTCAGAAGAGAGAGTTGTCTGGAGGGCAGTCGTCTCTGTTTTGACTCGAGGAAAAGGCTCCAAGGGGCTTCCTCTGAAGCCCAGCCCTGGGCCTCCCAGTGGTATATGGCAGACATGACTTGGTGAATGCAGAACTGACGAATGTTGGAAAGAGATGGACAGGTGCATAATCAAGAGAGACCTAGAATTTTCTGTATACCCTCCAGGCCCTTCCATTTCTGTGACCAGCACCCTGAGCTGGGAGGCTCCTCACCTGGGCTTGGGTTCTTGGTGGCTTTTCTGCCTTTGGGGGAGGAGATACATCTCTGGTGTGAGGAGGGGAAAGAGAGAGGGTTGTCCTGGGTAGAACCCCTTGGGTGTCAGGAGCAGAAGCATCTTGGCCTGATTTGCTGGGCTCTGGTTTGTCCAAGGACCTAGAGGGCAGGGGGAGGTCACAGGCAGCTAGGATATCAAAAGTCTTACCTGTCTCTGTCCTCAATCTTTCTGTATACTGAAACCTTGGTTTCCAAGTATGTTCAATTTAAAAAGTAGGAGCTGTTTTTTAATAACTCAAGATGGAAACTCAAATGTTATCAATAAACACCTGAGAAAGGCTAAGAGCAGCCTACCTCTTGGGGATGGAAAGGCTGAATCCCTCCATGTCTGTCAGCCTTCCCTCCTGCAGGCACAAGCTCAGCCAGGCTGACTTCACCAACTGAGCACCAGGGGGTAGCTGGGGCAGCCTGAGGAGCCTGAGAGCCCGCTCATAGTCCATGCCTTCATCCACCACAATGTGAGTGACTCCTGGGGCTTGGGCAGAGCACACCTGGCCACCATGCTGGATAATCTGCTTCTCAAAGAATTCAGCCCGGGCTCGTCCAATGCCAGTGGGCAAAATGTGGGCCCTCAGGGAGCTCAGCCATCCTGTGGAGAGGATACTCAAATAATTATGGTAATAATAATAATAATAATAAAATAATTTGTTTTTGTTTTTTGAGACAGGGTTTCTCTGTATAGCCCTGGCTGTCCTGGAACTCACTCTGTAGACCAGGCTGGTCTTGAACTCAGAAATCCGCCTGCCTCTGCCTCCCGAGTGCTGGGATTAAAGGAGAATAATTATAATTATTATTATTTTATTGCACTATTATTTGAGACAGGGTCTCATGTAGCCCAGGCTGGTCTCAAACTCACTATGTAGCAGAGGATAACTTTGAGCTTCTGGTTCTTCTGCCTCTGCCTCCAAGCGCTGGGTCAGTTGTATATCAGTGAGCTGAGAAAGTTAGATATAACAAGCAGTTTGAAGTCACCTCCCTTTTCCTGCCATCCAGAGAACAAAATACGTTCAAAGAATTCTACCACAAACATGCAGCAAACTTCCTTTTTTGTTGTTTTGTTTTGCTTTCCAAAAAAGCAAAAAGCTGGGTAGCCCAGTCTACAGAGAGAGTTCCAGGACAGCCAGTACTACACAGAGAAACCCGGTCTCGAAAAACAACAACAACAAAGACAAAGCACCAGCTGGATGTGGTGCCGCACACCTGTAAGCCTGGCACTTGGGAGGCAGAGACAGGAGGATCGGGAGCTTAAGGTCATTCTCAGCTATAAGGCAAGGTCACAGTTCACATGAGACTCTGAGCAAGAGAAAAGGACAGAAGCCAAAGCTAATACGGTAGGTACAAAGAGATCTTGGCCCCTACACGGGTAAGGCCACCTCTTATCTGATTCTGGCTGAAAACAAGATGGCTATGAGTTCCGAGGGTGGACCGGCTCACCTCCAGCTTCTCCTGCCTCCCTTTTGGGAATCTTTGCGAGTGCTTTTGATGATGGATCTGCATGAATTTTCTTTCGCTTGGGAAATGCCTTCAAGATGCCCTGGGGGTCCATTGAAGTGCGCTGGATCCGGACCTTTCTGTTTAAGGATAGATGTCACACAGAAATCCAAGATTGAGGGCCACCCCTTTACTATTTGTCATAGAGATGGGATCTGGGGATAACAGAGCCTTTTCTCAGAGGTCTCGGAAACTGTAGTTAAAATTAAGTGATTAATTCCTAGTGCCACACACACCAACCTTTCAACTTTAATAGTACTGAGGGAAGCCAGGAAAAGGTTGGAATTATTGTGGGCGTTGGTTTTGACGTAAGGGAAACAACAATGGGGGGAGGGGAATACGGCGCAGAATCGGCCTCTGCTTCCACTTCCAAGAGGCTTTTCCAAAATGATAACGGGCAGGGAAACGGGACTACATCTTTAAGAGAGTCTTCATCTCCTCAACGAATTGGAGTCTAAAGGGCATGTCACATAAACTTCACATCATCTTTCTCTAGCCTCAGTATGCATTTGCAGAAGAAAACCTGGGGAGTGAGGTTTTAGGGACAGTTGTGGGCACGTTGTGCACCTGCCCCTGTCGCAGCCTCATCGTCCGGGTCTGAGCCCCGCAGCTGCAAGGAGGTGGAGAGCAGCCGCAGCAGATGTAGGGTGCCCTCACAGCTGGAGGTGGGTCAGACCGGAGCCGACCTGCCACATCCACTGCATGAGCAGCTGGCGTCAACCAGGGACTCCCAGCTGGGGACAGAAGAGAGTTGGTGCTGGGATCCTAAAAGTTCTAGGAGTATCCCCACCCCACCCGGCCCCAGGACTGGTCCAAAGTAGGCCAGAATCTCCCGGCAAAGAGAAATAAACTCACCACGGGAGCCAATGAAAACGGATTGGGGGAGGGAAGAGGAATTGGAAAAAAAAAAAAAAAAATCAGTTCCCAGAATACTTCCCGGGTCACCCGGAAGTGATCATCGGTCGGGTAGTTGCCATGGCAGTGGCTGGGCGCGTTGCTGGGCGGAGGGAAGATGGCGGTGACTAGCTGGCTGGAGATTTTGCGGTCGGCCGAGAAGACGGCGCTGCTGCAGGATGGTAACTCGAGCCCCCTCGTTCTCCCCCCCAGGGCGGGCTCTATGTGCCCGCTCTCCCAGGGAGGGCCTCAGCCTGGGTGGGCAGAGCTGGAACTGTCGCAGCCACCACCATCAGCCATGCCAGCTTCCTGCATTTGCAGAGCAAACAGGCCCAGGGAGATGACCCGATTGGAAACCGAGTCTCTGATCATCCACCTCAAGAGTTCCTTATACCATCCCGCCCCGCTCAGAGTTTTGTTGGTATTTCCTAATAATTCATTTTACATTCATCATCGTTCTTCAGGGCTGTATCAAGAGGCTAATTCTTCACCCCATTTTACTGATGAGGAAACTGAAATCCAGGAAGGTTTTAGACCAAACCCAGATTTTGCAGATAATCAGGCATAATTCGTGAGCTGGGATCCCATACACCTGAGTTTGGGGGTCCTATTGATGATGGCAGCCCAGTGGCATAGAAAGGAGAGACATCAGGGTTTTGGATCAACTTTGCCATCCTCAATTGTTAGGACCCCATTTTCTTCAATTCTAAAATGAAGTGGGTGGGCTGCCATTGTTGTTTCTAAGGTTCTTTCCAACTGTGTTTTGTTTATGATGTGGATTTCAAATTGTTCCCTGATCTTTAGGGGAGATAGAACAAGAGTCTAAATGACTAGGAACAGGAGTTTGAGATGTCAGCTTTTCCTCATCCTGCAATTGGCCTGTCTAAGGCCCCTGTACCCCAGAGGTCTTTCGCAGACCCACTTGGCAGCCAGGGTGACTTAGGTTTGAATTCCTAAGGCTTTAAAGCTAACAGCTAGGGACTTAACATCCACAGGCAGATGGCTGAAGTGTATGAAAGTTAAAACCAGGTTTCATTTGCTCCTACCTACAGCATTTAGGGAGCCCGCTGCTGTGTGCCAAATTCTGTGCTAGAGCATATAGGAAAAACAGACAATAACAAAATCAAAACAAATCAAAAAACAACCATGGTTTATGGTTTCCTAGGATCATAAAATGATCAAGAAAAAAATATGTAAGTAAATAGCAGCTTGTGTTAAATAGAGGTTGGAATCTTAGAAAGGCAAAGATAGCCCATGCCTGCCATCTCTGCGCTCAGGAAGTTGAGGCAGGAGACTCTAGTTTAAAAGAAAGGAAGACAGACAGACAGACAAACAGGAAGGAAGGATTGAGATAGTCTGAAATGCTAAGAAAGCATGGAGGTGAAAATAATTTTCTCTTTGGATAATCACCAAACAGAAGAGGTGATACTTCTGGCCCCTAAGGAATTTTTAATAGTTATTTGGTAAGTGGAGATGGAGTGACCACATGCAGAGGGATGAATCACACGTAGAGGTAAAGAAGTGTGTGTGAGGGTGTAAGGCAAAACCGTTAAATATTATGAAAGCAGGCACTGCCTGCGCAGCGTCTGGTGCCGGATACAGGGAAAATAGGCCGGAAGAGGAAATGGAAGAAAAGGGAGAGATGCAGACTGATCGGGACATGTTGCAACCTCACGGTATGCAGCTTTGGGACGCACTCTACAAGATTGTGTTCCTTTTCTTTTACTTTGAGACAGGGTCTCACTATATAGTTCTGGCTGGTCTAACATGTGCTCTGTAGAGCAGGCTGGCCTTGAAGGCACTCCAGCCTAAGCCATGTACTGTCATGCCTGACACAAATTTTGTTTTCATTGTGGTTAAAATATATATGTGTGTGTGTGTGTGTGTGTGTGTGTGTGTGAGAGCGCGTGTGTATGCGCGCATGCTGTCTGTGTGTGTATGCACACAACTATCGCAGCATATATGTGGAGATCAGAGGACAACTTGTGGGAACTGGTTCTTTCCCTTCACCATGTGAGTTCTGGGATCAATTAGGTTACCGGGCTTGGTGACAACCTCTTTACCAGGTCATGCTGGGCTTCACCTTGTTTTGAGAAAACATCTGTCTCTGGGACCTAGGGTTTACTGATGAGGCTGGGCTGGCTGTTCAGTGAGCGGGCTGCAGGGTGATCTTGTCTCCAACTCTCCATGTCACTGCCCCGGACTTTGTATATGGATGCTGGGAATCAATCAGGTCCTCAAACTTGAATGGCAAGCTCTCTGCTGATTGCGCCCCCTCTGCTCCCAACATCATCCTTCTGTTTTCAAGCTATTCCAATGTGTGTGTATACTCTCTGATCTGTGTTCATTCGTCTACGGATAGGTATTTGGGTAGCTTCTGCCTTTTGATTGTTGTGAATAATGCTGCTTTGAACGTGAATATACAAGTGCATATAAAGTCTACTTCTGTTGCTTTTGGTCATAAGGCATTATTGGGGCATATGGTGTATTTGTGTGTGATGCTTTCATGTAAGTGTGCAGGAGCACACACCCATGCATACATACACAAAGGCCTTAGGGTGTCAAGTGTGTGAAGGGCAGGCTTTTGCTTTAATCATCTGTTACTCTCTGCCTAGGGCAGCCTCTCCCTGAGGGAGCAGGTCAGTTTTGGCTTTGGGGACCTGCCTGTCTCTGCCCTCCAATGCTGGGGTTACAGGCATCCACTGCCACACCTAGCTATTTATGTAGGGTGCTGAAGATTCAAACTCAGTTCCTCATGATGGTAGATGTGAACCAGATATCTGTGATCAGATTATTAAGGGTGCTGAAACCTAGGGCCTACCAAGAGGCCTTGCAAATTTGGAGTAAGTTGCCTGAAATATCAATTAGAAATGACTCAGGGGAACTGTGTCCTAGAAGAACGAGTTACACAGGAGAAAGCCACCTTAGGGCTCTTGAAGTTGATGGAGGTACCTGTCCACTGGCTTTAAAGACCTTTGTCAGTCTTCCTGAGGAAGCTACCTGTATCTATTTACCTTCCTGTAAGAAAAAGAAGGAATTACACAGCTCTGCCCTTGAGCAAGTGCTTGTGAGCTAGGAGACTCCCTGGAGCTCCCTTATCTTTTAGTGGATGGTCCATTAATGTTTTTCCATTCTTGTGGTGAACATTTGAGTTCCTGCTATAGCCAGGTATAGTGGCTGATATTGGGAAACCATGGACACCACCCACCCCCATCCAATAGAAGAGACAAGCAATGACCAAAGACTCACACAAGAGACCTAAAAATCATAAACCAAGCATGTGCGAGGCAGGAAATACACGATCGTGGGCTCCGTGCCGGGAAAGGCCTAGAGATACATAGATGAAGACTGAGTGACTGTGGCTGGGAGGAAGTACCTGTCGGGGGACCCAGCTCACCTCAGAGCACGGAGCTCTGGTTGTAGAAAGACATTTGTCGCAGACGCTTGTAACACTGTCCTGGTGGGTAGATGTTCTGCTGTGAGCTAGACTCAAGCCTGAGGGAGCACAGAGGAAGTGACACTTGAACTGGGACTTGAAGATGGAGCAAAATTCCACAGTTGGGAAGAAGTATGGCTTTCTTGGTGGCAGAAGCAGCAGACATGTTCAGAAAAAGGAAGGGAGCCTGGGGCACACGTAAAGCAGTGGTGGCTATGAGTCAGCTTCTGGTAGACGCTCTTTGGGGGCACAGAGTATGGGGGTGGCGGGCAGACATCTCAGTGTGCAGGGGGCAAAAGAGGCCTTGAGGTAAGGTGCTCTCTGCTCTGTGCATAGGGAAGAGGATGGTGCACTATCTGTTCCCCGACGGGAAGGAAATGGCGGAAGAATATGATGAGAAGACCAGTGAACTCCTTGGTAAGTGTGGGACCCTGTGGGGGTGGGGGCTCAGCAGCCCTTAGAGCTGACTGAGGAGTGAACTCCTTGGTAAATGCTGGGCTCCCAGGCCTCGGCAGCTCTTGGGGATAAAGGAGATAAGTTGAATGCTTCTGGCCTTATGCTTGAGGTAGGATCTCAGCATGCAGTGTGCATGGTAGGGAGATGGAGGTCCTTGGGGGCAAGGCTGTCCATGAGGGCAGTGTGGACATCAGAAGCGGAGTTCTTTACCTGGTATAGCCTTCCCCCACCTCCAGAGAAATGAGCGGCCAGTGAGCGTCACAGTGAGGACTAGCGTTGTCGAAAGAGCTGGAGAAGCGCATCGTGGGGGAGACTGTGTAGAAGGGTGTGGGTAAAGCAAGGCTTGTACTTCAGGCTTTTTTGCTTCCTGACGCCACACCACAAGGGCAAGCATCAGAGGTGGCAGCTTCTGATCTTGCCTCCTAGACGACACCATGACACTGTATTAAATATGAAGAATGACGAGAACCGGGTAGGAGTGGTGGGTTTGTGGCTCCATTGCTTTTGTTCCTGCAGGTTTCCCCTCCTTAAGACTAGGCTCATAAGTAGGCGCTCCAGCTCGGGTTTCAGGGGATTATTTGATTTGCCCCTTCTGTTCCCAGGTACAAACAGCAGCAGTGACTGACTTCCCAGAGCTGGTGACCAGCTCTGTGACCCAGGGCCTGAAGCTGTCGACCCTGAGAGCTGCTCTCTTTATTAAGTTGCACCTGAAATGCTAAGACCAATGAGGGGATCGCGGGCAGGGATAGTTTTATGTCTTTATTCTTGACTTTCATATCTTCCTGGGTCTGATCGACAGGTGAGGGAATTTCTTTGTCCCTTTTCCTGACAGCTCATAACATGAGAACACGGGTTATACTGGTTTGCATATTCTCTCCGTCTCCAGTCTTAAAAATGTGTGCGCCGGGCGCATGCTCAGTTGCAGTGAAAGTGTTGATCCCTACTTATTATGAGCTGCTTGGGCTCCAGTCCCAATTGGTTTAGTCTGGCGCTATTAAAAATCTTGATGTGTTTAGCATATGACACTGATTCGTTGGAAACCAATACAGTAGTAATATCCTCACAATGCATTGTAATTTATAGTGCTCCCTGGGGGTGACAGCCTTGGAATGCCTGACAGGGGAGAACTTATGAAAGCAGAGGTCACGTGGGCTAACCACCACTGTCACGTGTCCAGCCACAGCTCCTGCCTAGACCCGAACATCACTTCTTTTTTTCACACAGCAAATAAAGCAGGTGGAGCCTCAGAGGCTGTAAAAGCACGCGGACAAACTTGGCCCCTTTGCCGTGTGTGGGTGTGATATTAAAATGAAGAACAAGGCTGCCTGTTCTGCTGTCCCAGGTCACCTTCAGTTGTGGTGGTGGCAGCTTGGACTAGACCTTCAGAGTTCCTTTTCTCTAGCAGCAAGAATGGAGGAGGGGCATGGTTCACCATTTGGCTGCTTTACCTAATAATGACGTTCACAAGTTAACTGGGCATCATTCCAGGGGCTTTACATGAATTACTTCCTGTGACATCTTCATTAAAGCCCCGCCACATAGGCACTGTTGGCCCCCATTTCACAGTTGAGGGAGTAAGCTCAGAGAAGGTGAGCACCATATTGAAAATCCCAAAGCTGGATGGTATCTGAGCCAGCCTGGAGCTTGGCTCCGACCCTGCGGCATAGTGTCCAAGCTAGAGTGTTTAAGTCCTGCTCACTTGGGATTGCTTTCTTTTCTCCAGATTTCCTCTGCAGCCTGGGGCTCACTGTGCATCCCGGGCTGGGCCGGCCCTCCCAAATGAGCCCCCTAGAGCTGAGGTCAGTGTGTGCTGGCAAGCCCAGCCCTAAGACCTAGTTCTTACTTTTTCTCTCCCTTAGCTTCCACCCAGCTCCCTTGCAAAATACTCTCCAATATTAGTTTTTGTTTGTTTGTTTCTTTGTTTGTTTTTGAGATAGGATCTCTCTGTACAGTGCCTACGCTGGCCTCAAACTCATGGGCTCAAGTGGTTCCCCTGCCTCGTTTCCCATAGCTGGGTCTACAGGCACATGCCACGATACCTAGTTATTAATGTATAAATATAATCTCAGGGCCAGAACTAGCTTTGTGCTTGTGCATACTAGGAAGTAAAATATGGGTGTGGGTTTTATGGCAGTTAGTGAAATGGTTCCCATTTTTTCCCGCAGCTAATATACAAATTTGATAATTGGTCAAACAGGTTTTCTATTAGAAAAAAAGCTCAGAAAGTAATTTACAGAGGGGGACTTGCCAGTAGGTGTGCATCTGTCTGGGACAAAGTTCCTCCAGTCGGTGTTAATAAGCATGTTAGTGTCATCTTTTTTTCTACCTTCTCTCGGGCCTGTTCATTCCCACCCCCCACAATGAAGGCTGTATGTATTCATAGAGGAAAGAGCTGAAGGGCCTTGTAACAATGATCGGAACATCAAACCAACCCCCAGAAGAACACAGCATGTCCAGGGGGCCGAGGCTGAAGGGCAGACCGTCCCCCAGCGATTACATTTGGATTACCTCTTAATCTGCTTTGGTATTTGACCGCCAGCCTAACCACCACAGGCCGCATTTGGAGGATATTGAGTACTTTCATCCCCAGGCCCTTGAGCGGCTTTATAAATGACCCACTCGATTCCCTTCAGCCTCCTCAGGGATGGGCCAGGCAGCTGGTTAATAGCCACATAGCAATGTTGCAGTGTTTTAGGGCAGAAAAGAAGAATCCTGCATCCAGTTTGAGCTGCAGGGAGTATTTAGGAAAGGGAATGTAATTATCCGTATTGGAAGTGGGCCAGGCCTTGGAGCTTTGGGGAAAGAGGCCTTTAGGACCTCCACTTTCCAGCCCACCTGAAAGATGGGGCTGCTTTCAGCAGTCTGGGGTGTCAACCTGCTTCCTGCTGACTTGGGAACTGGCCCCCAGGCATTGCCTCCTCCATCCATTATCCCGTCAGACCCTTCCAGGGTCACTGGAAGTCTCCTTTCCAAAGACTGGCCCTGACTCAGCCCAGAAGAGGACAGCATCCCAGAGAGCTGCCTGTACACACCAGTTTGGGTTTAACATATAATCAAATCAGGATGACAGCAGGTGGAGCAGTCCTGTGTTGCCACAGGAGCTGTCCTTGAGTACAGGAACAAAGACAGGACCAGAAAGCCCTAGACTGTGTTTGCCGTGTGCACACATGCCCACCCATATGGGAAAAGTAAGGATTTCAGAATCTGTCATTGGATCTTGATGCTTGAAAGATTGGGAATGGAAAGTAAGTGTTACATTGTTATGTGAATATAATTCCCCAGGGCGTTTTTTAAAAAGTGAGATGGCCGAGAACACCGAGCCCCTATGGCCCCAAGTAGCATTGTAGATGAGAGAGAAGAGAGCCAGCAGGTCTGTGCTTTTTCCTTCTAGGGAATGTTTCTGAGGAAAACTGAGCTGGCCTTCCTTAAAGAGGAGGACTAGGTGGGAAGTCCTGCAGTGATTCTCACCTCTAGGATCCATACTGGTGATGTCCCCAGGGCAATGAGTGTAACAGAGCCCATGATTACAGGGCATCTTGCTTTTCCAGCCCGGGTATATAAAAATTCATCATATTGCCCCTTCAGATAACCAAACCTGGCCTTTAAATATAGAAATAGAAGCTGAGCCCGGTGATGCATACCTTTAATCCCAGCACCCAGGAGGCAGAGGCAGGAGGATCTCTGTGAATTTGAGGCTAGCTTTGTCTAAATAGCATGTTCTGGGACAACCAAGACTACATAGAGACCCTGTCTCAAAAGAAAGAAAGAAAGAAAGAAAGAAAGAAAGAAAGAAAGAAAGAAAGAAAG